>ML859564.1:0-10807 GCA_009831015.1 Picea engelmannii | reverse complement strand
GATCTTTTCTGTGTTGCATCAGTGACATGTATTAGCTCCTGTTCTCAATGTGAGGTGGGTTTTAGTTGATCCTGAAGATAGGTGGGTTCACAGGTTGCAAAGTGTTCAGTCTGTTCGGCTTTCCTATAAGCTGCGGGTCTTTGCATAGCTTGTCATCTATCAGGGGTTCCTCTCTAAGGACAGGTTGGCAAAGAATGGGCTTTCTGATGGTCTCTGCCCTGTTTACCAATGTTCCGAGACAGTGAAGCATATCTTCCAGAATTGTCAGTTTGCTGAGAGTTCCAAATATCCAGGATCAGTATTCAGTTCTCCTTCAGGGAAGATCTCATTGGACGGAAACTCTTTTTGGTGATTGTAGCTATCTGATTCTATTGTCTTTCATTGCGATTTCACAGGGCCTGTGAGTTTCTGCACTGTTAACCCCATGAAAGATAAGGTGTAGGTTTGTCTTTGAGCATGAGGTCAGTGCTTTGCCTGCTTTCTGCACCATGTGGTGGGATGAGGCATGTCACTAGTTGTTGGCCAAAGGTGTCTTACCGATAAAAGATGCAAAAGCATTAGATGCAGTGGCTTATTCTGATATTATTTCTGCATTAGTAGAATTGAGGAAGATGATATAAGCTCCATTGTATATACCCTTCCACAGTTTCGATTTGCTATTTGTAAACATTTTCATGTAAATATATGATGTGTTTTTCAAAAAAAGATCAAATACCACGTAACGTGACTACAAAATCCTCATATTCACTATTCGGATCTTCCTAGAGCTTGTTGCCATGAATATTCTGTGTATGACCACATTAGATCTCAATTTCAAAATATTTGTAACAATACCGGCCTTCCTGAACTGTTAACTCATCAAAATTATGAAGATTTAGGAAAGCTTCTCTTCAATCTTTTCAAGCATAGAAATAAAATTCTAAAGCAAACCAATTAATTCCTCACCACTTTTTCTCAAGCTCTGATGGACCAAAGTTGGTCTCAGTGGATGGTAACAATCATCATCATCACCATGATCTTTGTCACCATCATTATCCTGTTTGATGTAATCTATTAGCTCATCCTTAATACACTGTACTGCCTTCTCCTCCTATGTTTCTCTGATGGTTGTATTACAACTCCAATGGGCCTTGTTGCCCAAGATCCCTTGATGTCTTTCATTAATAGATTGAAAGTTGTTCAAAATGCTTCATTTAAATTGCTTGGTTATGCAAATGTGTGTTTGCTTTATATTAAAACATTTATATTTTGTAATTGGTGTTTTTTTTCTGAAATTAACTTGTGTGCAGGTATGATTTCCCTTATGTTTACTCATGAGGGAAAGAACATGTTTGTGTCTGTTGCAGGTGTATAACTACGATCATTACTGGATGGATTTTGACGACAACGATCTTAAAGTTGCATTAAAACATGCTTTTGTGGTTTTTTAATTTTTAAAAGTTACAGGATTTGTTTATATTTGTCTTTGAAATTGTTCAGAGGTTCCATAACATGACTTGATGTCCAAATATATATTATTCTTGACTAACTTCTCTCTCTCCTCATTCTTGATTAGATACATAACATACTCGCCCACTTTTCAAACTGGAAACATTTGAGGAGATTAGTTGATAAGATGTTCTTAACAATGCTCTCAATTATTGCCACGCATGTTCATTCATCCATCCATGATTTATTAATTAACGCATGTAGGAGTCAACTTTATTACATGATTACTATTCTTGAGTCCATGTGTTCCTTTGCATTGGCTAGAGGGTCATATCAGAAATGTATGCTTCAGTTTTACAGTCGTTGAAATGCTCTTACAGATGACCTTTACGTCATGTAGCAAAGAACATTTATTGGATGTAGTTGATGAAGAGGATGCTGGTAGCGGTGCTAGATGTCCAGGACGATATTTTGTTTTATTTCTAAAAAAGGAAAGATTCTTTATACTTTGATATTGAGACGCAGTCTCTAGTTCTTCAATTACCACAATGCATCCACATGTGAGCTCTACTTGTTATAGTAAGGCCTGTACAAAAAGTATCGAACTATTATTTTTCATAGACAAAGTTTCATACGTGCAAGCATGTAATTTGCCAATGGCATCTTTACATTCTCAACTCTTAGATGTTATGTAATTACAATAATGGCCTTAAATCTTTTAATAAATGTGTTCCTTTTGGTAATTGCGGAGTATATGGCAATTTTCTCTTATGCCAAACTATTCAGTGAAGGTGTCAATTCCTTGATGGACACTGTTATATGTAGAGAGGAAGTATTTCAAGTGATATAATCCAGAGATGAAATTAAGTAAATGACTAAATGAAATTAAGTAAATGTATTGACCCCCTTGACCTATGGTCTATAGAACCTTAAGTAAAAATGTTGAATTTTTTACGATTTAAATTCGATTTTGTATGCTGTCATTTTTTATGGATTACTTTTTGTTTGAACTTTTGGATTTTTTTTTCATAAAATAGCATCATAAAGTTTGAGCACGTTTCACAAATGTTAGCAAAGGGCATTAAGTGATTTGTGCTATTTCATCTTCTATCTTTTTTTCCTAAGCAAACTTCCTCTTCTCGTTTGGAGTTTTAAGATTAGTTCACTTCCAAGCTTAAGCTACTAGATCAAGGAAATTTATGCATTCTGATGATGTTTCATAATAATAATAGTAATAATAATCTAATTAGGGTCACAGCGTAGCCAGACATCAAATTGATGGATGACACGCCCTTGTATGTTGGACAAGAGACTTCCTCTGTGCAACGATTTGACTGCTTAGTCTATGGAGGTGTTTATACTCTACCCCCTCCAGATTCAAACCTATGACCTCTAAGAAAGAAACACATGTTATGAAGAAAACACATGCTTACAATGATAGATCATAAATAAATAAATAGGATGACATCTTATATTCCTTTCGTCTTTGATAGCATCTTTTTCCAAAACGTTTTAATGTCTGCCATTCTAGAGATTCACCCTTTTAGTTCCTCTTTACTCTTAAGGAATACGAAAGGCATTCTCATGTGGTTTATACCACTGTGGAGTCGCATATCAAGTCATTCTGGTCTGGTTTATACCATTTGTGCAGTCACTTATTGAGTTTTTCTTGTAATGGTGATTTTGATTATGATGCCCAATCGTTATTAGGACTCTTTGATGTCTCGACTTTGGGTCCTTGTGTGTAGAATTTTACCTTCAGTGAGAAGAGTTTTCGGCCTTTGTCATTGCGGACTAAGGAATTGTGCCCTCGATCTGGACCGAGTTAGATATAAATCTTTTTTGATTTTGTTTAAATTTTCTCCTTCGATTAGATTAGCATTATTACAATGCTGCATCTTTTTCTTGTTGGCCTAGAACTTTGTATCTTTGCATCCATTTTAAGGAATCCTTCCATTTACAATATGCTTTCATTTCCTGTATGGTTCTGATTGACATCACGTGGGAAATTTGTTTGCAGAGATTTTGACCTGTTTAGTTGTACAATTGCCATCTTATCATATGTTGTCTTTGAATTTATTTGTTGTCTTTGGATTTATTTGTCACAACTTTTGTTTGTTTCTTATTTTCATCGAAATTTAGTTTTTTAATTTTGATATCCATCATGTTTCAAGCCATAATGTCATCTGGTTACGGTAGGATGAGGGTGAATATTTTGATATCCATCATGCTCCAAGCTACAATGTCCATAACTAGCTACGGTAGGATGAGGGTGAATATTTTGATATCCATCATGCTCCAAGCTACAATGTCCTTTAGTTATGGTAGGACGAGGGCGAACATTTTTTACAAAAATATCAATGGCATTTCAAGCTGAAATGCCATGTAATTAACATAGAATGATGTTGGTGAGTCTTACTAGGGGTTGTTTTGAACAATTTCTATGTATGGTGTGTTAAGCTAAAACGTCATTTAGTTAATGTAGAATGATTATGGGGAGTCTTACTCGGGGTATTTTGAACATTATCTTTTATATTTGGAGTAACCTTATATTTTCTATTTTATATTCTTTGACCAATTGTTTATGGTGTCCACGTTGACTTGAGTTTGTACATAACTTGTGTTGTGTGGTGTGTATTGCAATGGATGTTCATTTAGGGATTTTAATTCTTTTTTTAATCTGTTAAAGCTCCTTTGCATAATATGCACATGTAGTTTGAACTTTGAAGTAGATCAAGAAGCACTAGATATTTCAGTGTTTGCGTTCTTCTTGCGGTAATGTGATTTGAAGTGTGCTTTCCATATTATCCTTTTATTATGCTTTTGGTTTAGGGATTTTTTTGTTTTCCATCAAAATATTTTCCATGTTCATTTGATAATATCTTTTCCTTATTATCCCTTTCTTGTGATTTTTGATGTCTTTTTTGTATTTTCCTTTTTATTATGTTTTTTGGTTTATGCATTTGTTATTTCATCTACATATTTTCCACTGCTATTCGATGATTTCCTCAATGCGCTTTTTAATTGTTTTTATTTCCAACTTCATCCCTTACACAACCTTTCATGTACTTTTCCTTTGGTAAGTTTCTTTATTCTATCCATGATACTTTAAGTTAAAGACTCGGGCAACAATTTAATTCTTATTTAGGTTAGGTTAATTAGTTTTATTGTGTTTTTTCCATTTTTGTTTGTGCTTTTATATTTGAAGTTTTTTTGCAATTATAATAATTATTATTTTTCATCCATAATTACGTGTAATTTCTTAAAACATTCTTAAAAAATTGGTTACAATATTAATGAGTTATTATTTCATTTTCACAATTCTTTGCATTTGTATGTATAATTACTTAAACCATTCTCAGAAGTTCGTTACAATATTAATAAGTTATTTAATTTTCACAATTCTTTGCATTTGTTTTTGCAACTATTTGTTGGATTGCATGAATGCCCTTCGTAAGTTGTTATTTAATTTTCACAATTCTTTGCATTTGTTTTTGCAACTAGGATTGCATGCATGCCCTTCTTAAGTTGTTATTTAATTTTCACAATTCTTTGCATTTGTTTTTCAACTATTTGTTGGATTGCATGAATGCCCTTCTTTGGTACGGCCTCGTTATTATTTTTTTGTTGCGAGTATAGAACTTGTTTTTAATATTTTTTTAATTATAAAATACTCTTTTTAAATCATATTTTTTTAACATGTATTATAAAATGTTCACAATGAAGTATCTCACTCAACTTTAAAGATTCATTTAGTAGTTTACTTTGTAATTTTTGAC
This sequence comes from Picea engelmannii, assembly GCA_009831015.1. NCBI lineage: Eukaryota > Viridiplantae > Streptophyta > Pinopsida > Pinales > Pinaceae > Picea > Picea engelmannii. The sequence goes on along the minus strand of ML859564.1, from coordinate 5,600 downwards.
CTAATGGTATTAACATAAAAACTTTCACTTTATTCTTGGCATTTTACAAGATATATATATTTTTTTATTGCGTATGTAGCAATAAGTCACTTAGTCATGGAATGACATCATGGGTACCGTTGTAACGAGATATTGTAATTTTTAATAAGTTTCATTATTATTTGTTTTCATAATTCTTTGCATTTGTTTTTGCTCTAATTTCTGAATGGCTCGAATGGTATCTTCCTTTGGTAACACTACGTACACTATTGGAAGGCCTCTTTATTAATATTTTTTGTTGTGTATTGGACTTGTTTTTAGTGTGTTTTTAATTCTAAAACATTCTTCTAAATTTGATTTTTTTGAAATATATCAGTAAATGGTCATAATAGATTTGTTTATTTGAAAGTATTCCCACTTAAATATAAATATTTATTTAGTAATTTTCTTTGTAATTTATAAATATTTATTTAGTAATTTTCTTTGTAATTGTAATTGTGGTCATATTTTGTAACTAATGGTATTAACATATTGGTAGTTAAAACATTTACCTTATTCTTGACATTTTATGTTGTAATATTTTATGGTGGAGTAGTTACTTTCAACTTTTAGTTGTTCCTCCTTTTAGCTATTCTTGTTTAGTCCAAAATATAAAACAGTTAAAACACAAATTCAAATCCATTTAGAATATGTACAAAGTAAATACTCATTACAAATGCAATCTTATGGATATTTGCAATTTTTTTAATGGATATTTGTAATGAGCATGGAGTATGTCATCACGTTATGTAATATAGTGTAACTTATATAAGTAAATAGTGATGGAGAGAATTAGGATATATAAGAGGTTTTAGTCATTATTTTTTTTTGTTTGTTAGTTTGTCCGTGACATGTGGGACTAACTTGTGGCTAAGAAACCGTGATTCAGGGGCATCTAAGCCGTCAAAATCACCTGAGGATCGCACCCGACATGAGCCACACCAATCCTTAACATGACTGGGTTTTTTGTCCCCGTAGGTTTTGAACCGATGACTTTAACATCACGGAGCGCCTTAATAGCACACTCCGTCACCGACTGCACTACACTTCGGGGACGAGGTTTTAGTCATCATTATATACATTAGCATATGATAATATTCTATGGATAAAGTTTGTCTTATTGTGATTTTTTTGGATATCTTAGGAGTTATTGTGTAACTTGTTATTATTATTATTCTTAGGGGTTGTGCTTTTGATTTATAATTGGTCTATTCAATGTTTATCGTGTCGTTTTTGATAATTTGAATAATAGCAATTGGTAAAAGTCATGCTTTTGATGTATAATTGGTGTATTTAATGTTTATCATGTTATTTTTGATAATTTGAATAATAATAATTTAGAACTTTTAATGAGGGCAATTAAATTCAGTTTTGTTTGATTTTTTTTTGAAAGAGATCTTATAATTTTAGAAGATTTTATGTGGAAATCATGGAGATAGAATTTGTATGATTTGAGGTTCAAGTCTAGTCATGAAGAGCTACTAAAAACCACTATATATATTTTAAAATTTATATATTCAAATTGTGTCTCATTTATCCTATAAAGATGTCTAGAAGTGTTTTTATTTTTTGTTAAATTTGCTCAATAAATTGAGCATATCTTTTGATTTTTGGATATAAAATTAGCTTGGTTTGATTTATTTTAAAGCCTAGTTGAGGTGGTTACAATGTAAAATTTTAGAATATTTAGTGCAAAATTCAAGGAGTTACATTCTATATAAGTTCACTATAAGTTCACTGTCTCCAAGGATTGATTAAAAAATAATAGGATTTAGTAAATAGAGCAATTATTTTTGCCAATCTAAATCTAAAAGAAAAATGAGCATGGTTTGATTTCTTTGAAGAACAATTGAGGTGGTTACAGTGCAAAATTTTAGGACATTTAATGCAAAAATCAAGGAGTTACATTCTATACAAGTTTTCTCTCTCAGGAATGATAAAAAATAGCAGGGTTTAGTAAAGTGGGCATTTCTTTTCTTTGGTAGATCTAATCAAGAATAAATTTTGTTTTTTCGTAGTTTTAAATTTATCAAAGTTGGACTAGAAATTACAAACATATTGTCTCTACAAAGTTGACTTGTAGACTAGTGCCCATAGAATGGTTTGGGTATAACTTTTGACTGGGATGTCTAAATCCGGGGATTCCAAAGGTTATAATGATAATAATAATAATCGAATTTAAGGTCACAACATAGGTATACATCAAATAGACATACAAGACCCTTTTGTTTGTGGGATAGCGAACATCCTTATTGCAATGATTTGCCTACTTAGTCTATGAAGGTGTACATTGTCTAGGACCCATTGGATGTGAACTTGTGACTTCCAAGGAGGAAATACATATGAAGAGAGAATAAAATAGACAACAAATTTGTCTCAGAAGTATAGAGAGAGATTAGATTTGGAGTTGAGACTTCTGAAAAAGCCTTAATTTATGAACTACTTGAACAATTTTAAAATATTTATAACTTATAGTGCAAAATCATATCGAAGTGGAATTTGATGAATTTTGAAGATGACACTACGTTCCATACTCATAAATTTAGGTTGATTAAAGTGTGAGCTACCAAGCTTTCACAAAGATAAGGATGCGACTTTGTTGCATACCGCAAGAGAATTGGAAATATAAATTATTGAATAGTCCTTTTATGGGTTGTGAAATTCTTGAGTGATCATATAGTTTTGATAAAAACAAAGATTATAATAAGTTTGGAAAGAACTAAAAAACATTCTAAAATAAATGGTTAAATGAAACAAAAATGGAGGAAAATACAAGGAAAACCAAGGATGAGTTAATGAAATTAAGGAGGAACTTGCAGAGAAAAATATTGAAATATCAAAATTGCATAGGACAAAGACAAGATAAAAAGGTTATGGTGAAAGATTATAACTTCTCGAAAAATGTTGAAATATCCAAATCGCAGAAGACAAAGACAAGTTAAAAAGGTTTATGAAGAAAGATGATAAGCTCTTGTAGGCTATTAAACAAACACTTTTTAGTGAGGCAAAGAGTTTGAGGGAAGGAAATGTGAACAAATTGAATAAGGACAAGGATGATTCAAACAAGAGAGATGGAAAAATAAAATAGATGCGAAATCATAATCAAACACTTTTTCGTGAAGTTAGGAATGCAAGAAATGTCTACATGAGGTAGAATCAAGGATTTTAGATGAATATATGACCGTGAAAGTTGAAGAGGAAATATGTAAAATGATTGAAGAAGCCTTCAATAGATACGATGTAAAATAAAAAATGCAAACAAGGATTGAAGAGGGATGAAAACAATTTGATGAATAGCATCACACTTGTGAAAAGGAGAAGAAGCTAAGATGTGAGGATACTATTTTTTTTTTGAAGAATTTAATCTCTAGTGTGAGGCAAAGGCCAAGTTGGAAAATCCTAAGAAAATATTTGATGATATGAAAGCAAGTACAATTGAAAATCAAGCAAACTAGAACATGTTATTGTACCAAAAAGGAACATTGGTGATAAGTTTGTGGACAATGAAGGAGATTCTTGAACCGTGGATCAATATTGAGATGAAGGAGATTCTTGAACCGTGGATCAATATTGAGATCTTCATTGTCAAGGAGGCTTGCAAGAAAGACAAGAAAGTGTCCATTGATGTCATCACTTTTAGGAAAACAAATGACAAAGCCACTAACATCCATGAATCAAGCATTGAAAAACAATTATGTGATGGGACCAACAATTACAATAAATAGACAAAATTATGACAATTCATAGAATTGATTGTGACATCAAACTATGAGAGATCTACACCAATAAGAATATATGATATAGATGAATCTAATGAAGTGTGACATCAAACAAGCTATTTGGTTTCATCTTATGCATATGAGCTATAGTTGTTTTCCTCTTTGTGCATTCATAAGGTTTTCCATGTCTATTGCCCAAAGAAGGTCGTTGGACAACATTCTAGTTTAAATAGTGCTTCCATAATTGGAAGAGGATAACAAGTTGATTCTTGAAGTTGAAGCAATGCTTAATCGTTAAACTTGTCATATAAGAAATAAAATCACCACAAAGTACATCATGTGGTTGAAGATGCGTCTAGAAGAAGTCACATGTGAAGATGCAGTGACACCATCACCATCACCAAGTTTTTTGAATAAGGATATGATGTTTTGATCCTAATAGAGGAAATGCTCACTTTAACCAGATCATTTATATAAGTAAATAGGAAATTTCCATAGAGTTGAGCCTATATGTGTAATGAGAGAATTAGTACATGTAAATGGTATTAGTCCTGGGACACATTCGCATATGATCATTCTATATGAACATAAGAGTTCCCCATTTCTAAGGAGTTACTTTGTAACTTTATTATTATTATTCTTGAAAATCATTATTTATGTAATTATTGAAGCATAACATTGTTTTCACTTTCGCATATATTTATTATATCTTGGGCGAAGTTTGGAACAAATGTAGCGTTGAATTCCCATTCTTTTAAAGCATGTAGAACTGGAGCAAGGTCCTTGCATACATACTCTGTCGAGTGCATTTCTGGCAAAATCGTAAATACGTTTCAACACCCACGAAAATACCAATGAGCCATCAGACGCCACGCTCTTCGATGATGACCCTGTCCTCACAACCCACTCTATTTAAAAACGACAGTCATTAAACTTTGATGCTACATATGTCGCATACATAATCTCAACACACTTTCAAGGTTAACAATTTATCACTCAGTCAGGTTCGAATCAAATCGGCGCCAAAAGAAATGCATAGATTTCTTCTCTTACTTAATGTCGAGCTTCTTTGGTATTTTCTTGGATCAAGTGATATCGTGTGGTTCTCGGACAACTTGAAGGGCTATTCTTCTTTTTCTCTACAGGCCCTGCGTTCCTACAACCCACAACCATGAAGTTTGGGTTTGATTCGTCTCTTGCTCACGATCTGGGTTCGATTCCCTCCGAGGAGAAAAACAATATCTACAGGTACTCGTTATTTTAACCCACGATGAACCAGATGACCTCGTGGCCTTCAATTGACACGATCCCTTGTCTTATATCAGAAATGGTTAAATCTACTGCAATCTTTGATAGGACAGAGCTTCATCTCTGTTACAGATTCGAGAACAAAGTTTTTCCTCCACTTGATTTGAAGCGAGAATTCTGCTGGGACAACAAAACATTTAGATCGCACCAAACCTCAAAACTCTCGACCTTCAATCTACCCTCAGTCTCATCATCCGCTGGGTTGTGTGTCGATCTTCAATTTCCAATGGATAGACCTGCTGGGCATCTCTACGACCTCTAATTCTTTGGTAGATTGATTATTCAACCAATTCAAAGTGCAGTAATAGTGAAATGAAGAGAAATACCAACAATCAGAACAAGATATTCGAATATACAATACAACTTGCAAAATTTGAACACATCTACTATTTCATTCCAAACCCCTTCGCATTCCATTTCGTAATAAATAATGCTTACAACTCGTTTTATACATCACGAGGAAGATGACTCGAGCCAAAATAGCTCGTTCAGAGCTTCCATTATTACGAAAATCCAAGCTAACTCCTAAACTTACTTTAACCTCCTAGATACATG
>WSFP011406490.1:0-25418 GCA_009831015.1 Picea engelmannii | reverse complement strand
ATGGATCTTATTCTACCTAGCCTGATTGTTGCAAAGATTACTAATATTTCAGACTCTAGCACAGTAGAGGAGAGATTTGCACAGTTAGTACAACTTGAGGAAGATCGATTTGTCATAGGATTCCACCAACAAGTTCAGAAGGCGATGGAAAAGGCATGGCATGATAGACATATTAAACAGAAAAAGTTCCAAGTGGGAGACTTATTATTACTCTATGACAATAAAATAATGCAATATTCGGGAAAGTTTTGTATGCATTGGTTAGGACCTTATGTGATTCATCATGTGATAGAGGTAGGTGCTACACCGTTGGAAACCTTGAATGGAGAATCCCTGGGAGGAATGGTGAATGGGAGTCGAATGAAACTCTATAGAGATGGTTGACCATCTGCGTATTAATATGAACTGCGCAAGAACACATGTAGCATAGTAGTTTTACTATAGTAGGAATGTAAAATACAGAAAAGAAAACAATAAAAAGTAGAAAAAAGGAAGGAAACAAATAAAAAGGGGAAAAATTGAGAAATACAAAGGTAAATAGGAAGAAATATTGCATAGAAAAAGGGAGTATCGCACAAATAATAGAACAATGCAAAGTCAATTAAGTGCCCACAAGAGTCAATTGTGGGATATGACTATTAAGGTAATTAAAGCACACAAATGATAGTTAGAAAGCCATAAATGATGAAATGTACTAGGAGATGTGTAGTCATAAATATAAGGCATCATCGAGGATCAGGACAGACTAGAAAATCCAAGGTAAAATCCGGTGGAGGATTTGGCATTAATTCCGCAGTAGGGAAAGGATTGATGGAATATTCTGTCTGGATTCGACATTTCCATTGGGCACGAAAGTAATTATACATTTTTTGAAAGGGTGATAAAAGAATATGAGAGCCCGACGAAAAAATGTTATTTGAATTTGATAAGAGCTGTGAGCTTACAAAGAGAACCAAAATTGAATGAGAACCAACATAAAACAGTCACAAAACGCATATGCAAAGAACAATGGCACCACCAAAAGTTGGACCACCAGTAGCTGCAACACGTAAGCAACTGAAAAGACCACCAATTGCGCCATTATTTGAGGAAACACTAGGAGCCTCGGCCTCACATTCAAGTTTCCACATGGACTATATACCACCATGAAAAGACATTGCACCACAATTTAAAGTACCCACAGATAGGAAATACCCACTAGTCACACTGGAAATACCAGGTGGGTGTAATTGTTGAAGGGGACATGCTAGGGAAGATTGTTTCCCTAAAGTTTGCATACCATGAAATCACAGATGAACAAAAGTTTCTCGAGAAAGCATGAGAGAAGTATTTTTTCACCAAAAGTGTAATAGGAACATGAGAAATACTACTTGAACTGCATACGTGGAAAATAAGACTTGAAAGGTCAGGGAGATTGAACCTATTGGAGATTCCCCATTTTGGATGTCGCCAAGAAATAAACACTTGTGTCAAGATACTTCTTAGTTTCATCCATGGAAGAACGTTGTGGATTGACCCACTGGTTTTGATTGATACCCAACTAGTTTTTTGAATCACATGTGTTCCAAAAGTAGGAGAGGATTCGACCACATTGTTCACCAACAAAGCAGGGGAGAAAGAACTAGTGTAATCTATGAAGGATAAGTTTAACACCTTCAGAGGGAAGAGGGGGTTGGATGTCATGAACATAAGTGATGATTTTGTATATGTTGTGATGCAGGTGTTGGACTACAAATTGTCAAGGAAATGCCGCAAGGACGAAGTGTCAGCCACAATAATCATAGCTGCAAAAAAATGTGCAAAGGGGGTCCAAATGAATTGGGCCATATTTTTGGTGAATCCATTTTTGACAGATTGTGTAGAGGCCTAGGAGAAATGAACAAAGTTCTATTATTCATAACTACTGATTTTGATTGCACTATTTGGATGGAAGGAGCCTGATGATTACCAACGGATGAGAGAAGCTAGTAGAGGTAATGCAGCTGCGTTGTATGACAACTTATGGAATACGACAAAAAAAAGGAGACAATTACACAACAATGTTACATTTTGTGTCTACTTTGAAAACATCAGGTACATCATAAAACATACACCACACATCACAGAACGGACGATAGAAACATACCAGGATATTTGGCACTTTAAAGCAGGGATACACCATTTGTACATTCAAGCAAAAAGGGACCCTATGCACTAGTGGCTACCAACCAACTAAAAATTAACAAGAGATGATGTATGCCTGAACGCTAATTATTGGGAAGATGAGTGGAAAATCCCAATAGAACAAACGAACCACCCGGAAGAGGAAGAAGAATAGGACATGGTTGAAGAAGCATTATAAAAAGGATAGGGAAATGGGAAAAATAATGGCACAGAGAATACGATGAGGAAAATACCATCACTCGAAGGAACACAACCAACAATCCCAAGAGTAGGGGAGAAAAGAAGAGACAAGCGGAAGGGTCCAACAGTAGTTTCACACAAAAATATGAAAACGCATAAAGTATCATCTCTCTATAATATGACAGATGACGACATGGAAAGAATTGGCTACCAAGTACGAGATGTCGCAGAGGAGGCCATTGAGGAAGAAACGAGGAAAAAAGAAAAAAAACACCAGAAGGTGCATAAACAATTGATAACAATAAAACAACTATTGGATACTATGAAGATAGCATCAGAAAAGGGCTCAGGTGAAGGACCATCCACGAGTTCAATTGAGGAATCACAGACTGCCAATGAATTCATGTCCGAGTCAACGGCCTAGCATAGAGAATTATAAATTGAGATAGAAACAGTCGAGTTCCCAACGCCATAAATGTAAGAATATATGAAAACACTAAGTCACCTAAACATACTGGTGTCACAAATTACTATACATGTACTACAGAGCTTGCAGGTAGGTAATATACATTAGATTAGGCTCGCACAGATTTACCAAATAGAGAATTGACTTGATCCAGATTATGAGAATGACATGAAGGAAGAAATATAACCGAGATGTAAATATGAAATACACAAAAATATAGAAGAGAAAACAGAAATACAGTGAAACCCAACTTCTATTACTGAATAAGATAGAAAAACAGTGTAGAACACAAACTGGAAAAATGGGGTAGCTTATCTCTAAAAAGAAAGAGATGTTGGCTACACTTCATTCACAATAAGCTTTACATCACACTCCATTGCATGCTTAAAAGGTCTCCTTCAAAAGTAAATTGACAATTACATCAACCAACAACTAAGCAAATTAAATCTATCTAAAACTGAAGTAAGCAAAAACTATAACAAAAAATTGAAATGAAATCTATCCATCCATCAAAATCCCTGTCAAAGAAAACCCAGATAAGATTCTATTTTATTCTAATTAAAAATTGTTTTTTAAGCTTATTTATAAAATTATGAAAGAAAGCATAATCTAACTTCTAACTTGCACACGGGGTTAGTCTAGGGATCTGCAGATCCATTCCTAATCTATGAAACTAATTCATGCTAACATAATCCATCAAACTAACCTGCAAAAGAGCAATAAAACAATTAAATTACAACAAGCTAATTAACACAATAAAACATGCATGTACAGAAAATAAAAGAACAATTTAAATGATGAAATACATAAACAACACACAGAGAGTTACCAGACTACTGGTGGGCCCCCTAGAAATTCGTGGTCACTCTCTAAAAGCACACCACGAGCTTAACAAGGTGAACCCAACACTAAAGCTTGAAAACGCAGTTTTGGCACAATTTCGGCAATGTAAAATATCAAAATGGAGAAAAAACGAATTTGTCTCTAATACACTGGCTCTTCTACTTGGTTAACAATCTACTGAGTATCCTATCAGTATTTATAAGCTTACAACCCAAGTGGTCGACCTCAGGAGGGTCGAACCACTTCTAATTTCGGCAAATTACAATAAATGATGCCCTAACTGACAAAACGAAGCAAGCCAATAATTGTCTTCTTTAGACAACTGAATTTGAGTTTTCAATAGCTTAGTAGCTGGAGGGGGCAAGGATAAACAAAACCCATGTGCTCGATTTTTCCATCACTAACCGCCAATGCCATAACCGCCAACTCGCCTTGTGTTTTTGTACAATACTGGGTGTTGGAATGAGTGTCGGAACAAGTGCCGGAACGAGTGTCGGAGCAAGTGTCGGAACCAAAAAATGGTGCGTTTTTGTCTTGTAACACCAGAAAAACATGAATTAACTCTTGGAAGCATAAAAACATGATAAATTGTACTTGATTCAATCACTAAACAAGAGTTACACATACCTTATGCCGATCATACCATTTTATCATAAAATTCTTCAAAAAGATCCTTTAAAAGATGAAAAATGCATATGTACATGTCGCAAAAATGTATAATAATCGTCATGAAAATGATCATATATCGGGCCCAACAATAAGTTGGTACCTCAACTTCCCGAGGTCGTAACATTTGCATACGAAATTTTTTTTAGGCGCGTGATATCCCATTGGAAAGGTCTTTCAAATAAATACACATTCTGTCGTCAAACTCTGCCTCGTCTAGAGTGTTACTGTGGCGAACCAAAATAAAAAACATTTGGCCTCCAAAATGGCCCTGGAAGTACAACAAGATGTGTTGACATGAAAACATACAAAATAATCCAGTTGGATTAGGTGAATGGACACCAATATCCACCTGGAAGATGTGTAGGGATTTAGATATCCCCAGAAGTGTAGAACCCACAATTACAAAGAAGTACAGAAGAACGTGTTGAACTAAAACAGACAAGAGGAGCCAGTTGGAATAGGTGGGTGGCCACCAATATCCAACTAGATCAATCCTCCCCCCTTAGGAAGAAATGGTCTCCATTGCATCGAGTTCCCCCATTAGGTGAGGAAACTATTGGATTTGGCCCCGGGTGATCCACTTGCCTTGGTGAAAGAGTTTCCCTACCTTCACAACCCGATAAAGTTGGATCCTCGAGTGCCCTTGACCTATGTGTCAACTAACTAATGAGTGGATACTTTTTCCATGTAGTCAAGTTTTATCTTTGTAGGTGTTAGTTGTTCTGTGATCTCTGAGGTGTCCAATAATGGTGGAAAATATGGTTGAAGGAAGTCCACATTGAACACTGGGTGCAGGCCAAGGAAGGGTGGAGTGTTTAGCTCAAAATAATTGCTACCCAAATCCTTGGTGATAGTGTAAGGCCCATAACGAAGCGGATGTAGCTTCTGATGGGGCCCGATGAGATGCTCCTTCTGTAAATGTAACCAGACTTTGTCGCCAATCTGAAACTAGTGTGGTACCCTGTATTGATCATGGCGTTGCTTGTACTTAGCATTGGATTTCTGCAAAATCTCCTGGCCCTGTTGGGGGATGTGCTGAATCTACTCCATGAATCTAGTGGCTTTGTCAATCGCAGAATGATCATGGGAAGAATATGCTTGTGTGGTGGCAAGAGGAAGTGAAACATTAATGGGTCCCAAGGGTTGGAATCCCAGACCCACCTGAAATGGGATATGGTCAGTGGGGCTATGGAGAGACCTATTGTAACTGTGTTGAACATAGAGGAGACTCGTGTCCCATGTACACAGATTCTTAGAATTGTACATGTGCAGGATGTGCACAATCATCCGATTGATGGCCTCTGTTTGGTCATCTGTTTGGGGGTGGAAAGCAGTGGATTTTGTGAGCTTAGTGTCCAACAGTGACCAGAGACTCGACCAAAATGTTTTGAGAAACATGTTGTCTCGGTCGGAGATGATAGTATTTGGTATCCCAAAGTGGACCCACACTCGTTCGAAGAATATCTTGGCAGTATCTGTCGTTGTGATATTCGTCTTGCAGGCTGTGAGGATGGCCATCTTCGAAAACCAATCAATGACCACAAATACATAGTCATTTCCTTACTTTGTAGATGGAAGACTTGACATATAATCCATTGAGATGGATTCCCAAGGCTTCTCGGGAGTAGGAAGAGGGGTGTATAAGCCTTGCTTCTTGATGGATGGCTTGGAAATGGCACAGGAAATGCAAGATTTGATATACTTGTTGACGTCTTGTCAAATTTTTGGCCAATAAAAATGTTTCTGAAGAACGACCACAATTTTCTCCATGCCAAAATGTCCTTCCATCCGACTGTAGTGGGCTTCCCAAATCAATGTTGCATGCTCGCTTGTAGGAACACAGAGATGGCCCAGGTGGCATAAGATTTTGTCTTGAATGTGAAAATCGGTGGCAATCACGCATGTACCCAATAGTTGATAGGTGGCGGTGAATTCTGGATCTTGTTGATAAAGTTGGGGCCACTCAAATGATTCATGCCCATAGGAATGGAGTATAGTGGTGAGTGAAGCCACAGGAGGTCGACTGAGTCAGTAAGCGACATGATTTGAGATAACTATCTTATACTCGATGTTGAGATGGAACTGTTGTAGGTAGTTGGACCACTTCTGATGGTGGTCATTTTGAAATTTCCCCTGTGTCTGTATGAGCTACAGAGGCTTGTGATCAGTGTGTATGATCGTCTCTTTTCCCATAATGTAATTTTTCCATTGACGATAGGCTTGTACAATGGAATAAATTTCCTTGTCATAGGTGGGGTATTTCAGAGTGTCTCACTATGGTATGCCATCAGATGACCTTTTTGAGTGAGAACTATGCCCACAACATATAAATATGCATCAGTCTCAATATTGAATGGTTGTTGCAGATCAGGCAATGAGAGAAATAGAGTTGAGCACAAACAATGCTTCATATCATCAAATTATCATTGTTGTTCCTTCCCCCACACAAAATTGGCCCTACCACCACCCTTGGTCACCTAGCTGAGGGCCCATGCAATATGGGAGAATCCCAACATGAATCGTCAGTAGAAGTTGGCTAGTCCCAAGAATATCTAAAGCTTGTTCAGTGTGATCAGGGTTGGCCAGTCACGAATTACTTGGATATTAGTTGGATCAACATGTACCCCATGCTCAACAACAATGTATCCCAAGTATTGGACCTTGTTCATGCCAAAAGAGAATTTTTCCAAGTTGGCATATAAATTGTGCTACCGCAGAGTGCTCAAAACCTGTTGAATATTCCGCATGTTCTCCTCCCACGTTCTGTTTAAGATGAGGATGTCATCCAAATATACCACCAAAAAGGATTTGGTGAAGGGTCTCAATACATCATCCATCAACCTCATGAAAGTGGTTGGTGCATTTGTTAAGCCAAAGGGAATGACTAGCCATTCGAAGAGACCTTCTTTAGATTTGAAGGTTTTCTTCCATATATTAGTTGGTTTGATGGGAACCTGGTGGTAGCCAGACTTTAGGTCAATCTTGCTGAAGAAATTTTCTCCCTTGAGTTGGTCAAGAAGTTCATCAATCCTGGGAAGGGGGTACTGGTTATTGACTGTGATTTTGTTTAAGGCTCTGTAATCAATGTAGAGTTGCCAAGTCCTGTCCTTCTTTTGCACCAGTACAATTGCGCTTCCGCAAGGGGAGGAGTTAGGTCTGATATGCCCTTTTTGAATAATATATTAGATCTGATGCTTGATTTCGTCAGTTTCCATTAGCGAGCGACGATAGAATGGTCCATTAGGTAGAGGCGCACTAGGGGTCAGATCTATTAGATGCTTGACTTGGAAGTGTGTCGTTACCCTTATAGGTGAGGATATTATTTCTTTGTGTTCTTCCACAATCTCGTCCACTTGCTTCTGCTGTAAATAGAGGCTCTATGTAGAGTCCACGGATGTGGCGGTGACCTTCTGCTTACTGTGAGCATAGATCACAAAGAAGATGAACTTATCAGTCTGTGAGATGACCTTACTGCATTGCTTAGCAGAGATTAAATAAATAGTAGTAGGAGATGCTACGTATGGTATCATGTACAATTGTCTACCCAAAGTAATAATAACACTATGGGGTCTAGACTCATACACAACATGACGCCTCCACAAATATAGTTGTCCTAAAATAACATCACAAACTTCAAGGGGATAAATATCACACAGTACCTCATCTTTGAAAGGCTTGATGTCGTAGGGCAGACAACACTGTTGTCTGACATGGAGATTTCTTCCTTGGCTAAGCCAGCCGATGGTGTAGGATTGCGGGTGTAGTGTTGTTGGAAGGTCTATCCACTTGATGACCTCTGCTAAAATCAGGTTCTTCTGACTACTTCTATCGACAATAAAATGAATTGGATCCCCCTTTACCCACATCTGTGAGGGAAAGAGGCGTTCTCGTTCATCTAGTTCTTCTAGTTCACTTGGCCCAACTTTGGTGGTAGCGAAAGTGGCACTGGGTTTAGCATTGATAATATTCTTCCCTCCTTCAGGATTTGATTCAGAATTAGAATCAGCCTCTAACTTGGAAACCTTTAGTTCAACCATAAGGGACTACTTGGAGCGACATTCTTTAGTCTTATGTCAAGGGATTTTATGGTACTCACACCATTTTCCCATGTCCTTCTTCATCTTCTCATTTCCCTTCTTGTGTTGCAGCTTGGACTGGTTGTCCTGAGGGTGGCCATCTCTACTTGGTCCCTTGTTGTGTGTGTTGGGGATGCCTTTTCCATGATTTGACTATGAGGGGTTTGGAAACCCAAATTCTCACCTTTTCTTCTTATATTTATGCTCGATATTAACAATGTATCTATAAGCCATACCCAATGAGGTGGTGTCTAGAAACTTCATTTTTGTTTGAATGTATCCATGCAAAAAACTGTGGTATTTTAGTACTATATGACACTCAGAGTATTTGATACCCAATTTGGTGTGTAGGGTATGGAAAATATTGGTGAAATCTGGTATTGTCTAGTCCCTTTATTGACATAGGGTGGTCCATCTGGTGTACTGGTCCTCGTAGCTTCCAATAGGGTGGTATTGTTCTTTAATGGTGTCCCAGAAGGAATCCCATGTAGGGGCCGCCACAAACATTGCAAATTCATCTTCAGCCCTTTGCTCAGAGTAAGTATCCCACCAGTATTTAACATGGGGAATGACCTTGAGAAGTGAAAAAGTGATCTTTTCCCTATTGGAAAAATTATGGACCATATTGAAAAAATACCCTTCGAGCAGATTCAACCATTTATCCACAACATTCACATCTATGAGTCCCTCAAATAATGGAATATAAAAATTTACTTATACCTTGAAGGGGGTTGCATGGCCGCTTGATGAAGATGCTTCTCCCGTGGGAAGCCATCGAAGGATCTACATGAAGTTGTCCATCATTTAGTTCCTTTGTCGTGCGAGGGCTTCCTCGAGCAAATTTTTATTAGATATCCTGCTCCATCATCTTTCTTTTCATCCCCCATGGGTTTTTGTCGGGCTCGGCGCGGTCTATTTTGCAATGGAATGATTGGTTCGAGTCCCAACTTCTTGTACCTAGATCTTGTCGAGGACATGCACGAAGAAAAATAAATGAAGAGAAGACCGCTTCGATACCACTAATATGGATTTAGGAGCAGAACAAACTGATTAACAGATTGAATACAATAAACATAGAGATATGAATAATAATATAGATATCCAGTGAACAATATCTTTTAGTGAATAATGAAATAGGCTGAAACTGTAAAACTGAAGAACTGAAACAATTGCTCAAATGGTGGTAGTTATACCTGAGAAGAGATGTGGCTTCTATGTGCATTTGTCTAATCAAAAGGACTTACAATGAGGCTCTAGAGGCATTTTTTATGTTACTCATGAATTCCAAAACCATATACATCCAAAAACCTAACCCTAGGACGTGAAACATCAAAAGTCATGTGGGCCCCTATGGGTAAGTTGGCACCTCAACTTCTTGGGGTCGTAAATTTTCCATACGACCTTTGTTTTAGGCGTGTGATAGCCCATTGGAAAGGTCTTTCAGATAAATACACATTCCTCCATAAAACTATAACTTTGTTTATAGTTTGACTGTGGTGAGCCAAAAAAAAACTATTTAGGCCTCTAAAACGGTCCTCGAAGTACAACAAGATGTGCTGACATGAAAACATACAAAATAATCATGTTGGATTTGGTGAAAGGCCAACAATATCCACCTGGAATATGTGTAGGGCTTCATATATCCCCAGAAGTGTAGAACCCATAGTTACAAAGAAATACATAAGAACGTGTTGAACTAAAACAAACAAGAGGATCCAGTTGGAATAGGTGGGTGGCCACCAATAGACAACTAGATCAGACACTGACTTGACCTAAGTTCCACTAAGAAAATAAAACAACACACACTACAAATCTAACAAGAAAAAAATCAAACAAACCTTACCACAATGAAACCACTAGTTGATGATGAAATCCAACATCGCAAGATAAATATAGGAAGGGGTTAGGATAGAGTGGGTGGATCAGTTATGTTGGAAACCTTCTTAACGGACTTACACCTTGGTGCAAGTTCCCCCACATTTTTATCCATGGGTGTACCCTCCAAGGAGCCCGAGTGAGTTTGACCAATGTCTGACCTAGGTACGGTGAAGACTCCCCTTCACCGTCACCTTGTGTATCAACCCTACAGATATAGACCACTAAGGTTACCGACTTGCAGTCATCCTTCGACAAGTACTATCAAGAGTAGGGAAGGAACATATGGGAAGGATAAAAAGTTTGAAATTCTTCAAGAGAACTGAAGACAAGTGGACCAGAATATTACTGAGAACCCCAAACAAATTCGGGATTCACGAAGATCCGATACCAAATGAAACCAGTCGTTTCTTAGGAATAACCCCCAATATACGATCTTTCCACTACGTGGGTTAAGCTTCGGAGGGGAAATATCTACTACTCTCTCGCACATGACCTCGTGTTTAACCCCTCTTTGAAAGGGGGATCCCAACTATGCTTATACGAACAATTGTATTTACCGCTCCCTAGCACAAGATTCTATGTTTTCCTGATGGCTTTGGAAATTTATCCTCACAACATATTCCAAATCCCTACACTTTAAGATAATGTAGGTTCTCTACTAGATAATATAAAAGTGTCTTATCAATCTTATAAGCACTTCATTTTAGGGTTGTTGTTTACTCAAGGGTGCAAAAGTGAAACTTATGATGTTTTAGACTCGACTCCAAAAGAATGCAAAATAATGAGATGAAAATATTTTTCTTCAATGAATCCTACATACAGGATGTAGAAGAGGTTCAACCTTCTTAAAAAAAAACACCCAATTCCCAAATGCAATCTATTACACTACCCAAAAGCGAGAACACAATTATCTTTTTTATTTGATTTTAAAAGAAATCAAACACAAATCCTTTAATGCTTCATTACTTTCAATCAAAATGAAAGACTTGGATGTTGATACAAAATACACAAAGAAAAAATATTTCAAACAAAGAATTCACTCAAAGGATAACGAGAACTAGAATAAACAAGTACGATAACTCATTCAATCAAGAACTCTAATATGCAAAAGAGAAAGAAGATAAACACTCACGAAAATCCTCAAACAATGAGCAACAAGAAACATAAATCAAGCTAGGTTGTCATAAGAATCTTAATCATCTAGAAAAGTGAGATGTTTCAAATGAAGACAAGAAGTCTCAATAACAAACAACCTTTGAAAACCTTAGTTGACAAACATTCCTAAACAATCAAGCAATCTGAAATCTTTACGAGACGAAGATCAAATAAACTCAAAAGGAAAAAAGAACCAAGGGATCATGTTAACCCAAGGGGACCACAACTAAGAGAAAATTTACAAATTCACAGGATAAACATAAATGAGTGATAAATGCCCAACTCTTAGAAAAACAAATTCAATAGTATTCAAATGTCTCTGAGAAAAAATCCCCTCAGGATCAAACTGAGAAAAAGTGAGCAGAAAGGGGTAGAAAAACCTAGAAAAGGAGATCAATGCTCATGTTTCCAAAGGGACATAGTGCTATAGATATCTGGTATACACTATAGGGGAGCATTTATCCTAGATCAGTTCTCTCTTGTGCACATTATGGGAGCGTTTCCCTTCCCAAAAACTCAAAAAAAAGGCTAAAAACTCAGAAACAATTGCAAAAGACTCTGTGAAATATTCAATGAAGAAGAGAGAAATGGAAGTAGATCAGAAAAAAACAACAAATAAGATCTAAATGTGGGAAAAATATCATATGATCCAAGGAAATACTAGTCAATGTCCTTCCCCAATGGAGTCACCAATTTCTGTTACAAAAATATTCCCCTGCGGACAGGTGAACATTCCCTTGGAGTACATACCCCTCGACCAAGACAAAAAACTACCTTTGGACACTACCATTCCTATAGATTCATTTTATCCATCAAAAAAGAGAGAATCATGGAAATTTTGATACACCTCACCTTCGACGTTTTTCCAATCTGCGAGTTCTGAACAATACCTACAATGGAAAACAAGAAACAAACGACTATATCCTACTCTAATGGATTAGACAAAATCAATCGATCTATGAAGATTAAGACGAGCATAGACAAGCGCATGTAAACACATACTAGAAGGAAATAGGCCAAGTATATTAATGAGAACCTCAAAATGAAACTTACAATCTTCATATGATGTTGCAGGAACCTCTCCAAGTCCTCCTCGTCCAACCCATGCTTGAAAGATCCACAATCAAAATAACAATGCTTTGCTGATTTTTTCCTCCCTTTTTCACCATGAGAATGCCTCCATTTATAGGCTTTGCGAGGCTTAACCACCTTGGGTATATTTGGAATTAGTTGAGGATATGGCTCCAATAGTTGCGATATCTCCCTTAGATGCATCCTAGGGGTTAAATTCGAGCCAAACTAACTCGATCCATCCATAGTTGTCTTTAGAAGAAAATGGGATTTCTTCCAAGATTTGGTCAACCAATTCGACATTCCCTTAGAATGGGAAACAAAGTGCTACAACTCTCCTTGTGAGATGGAAAAAGAGTTCTATCACTCCCTGTATATGAGCAAAGGAGTGTTGATCTTCCCAAAAGTTTCCAAGATGAGTAATTCCCATAGGAAAACATTTGTTTTGACTGTCAGATGAAGGGGATTATTCCTCTAACATGTTTTAGGGGTTGTATCAAGTGTTTTCATGGTGTCATTCATGATGCGACACTTACAGAAATATAATGTGAAACTTATGACACTTGCAACAAAAGTGTGACACTTATGACACTTGCAACAAAAGTGCGACACTTACGACACTTGCGACAATGAGAATGTAACATTCTCGAAGTGAGGAATTTTGATGTGTAACACTAGGAGAAGAGGAAGAATGGGAAGAATACCTTATATGCAAATAAGGTAGAGGATCGACATGAGGTTGATGGTCCTGGGGTGGAGTACTTACTGATGAATCACTAGGAACATTTACATTCACTGGAGTGGAAAACAACCAGACCGGTAACCCAATAGTGAGTCCGGGAAGAGTCAAAGTAGCGATATATGGAGTACCAACGTGTCCCACAAAAGGAGAAACAAACAGTATCCCAGGAAAAATGGTTCCTTCATTGTTAGTTCTAGGGACTAATGCCATAGACACTGACTCAACCCTAAGGGATATCTATGGAAAACAACCAACACACGCTAAAAATATAGGAAGAAAACCAAACAAGAAAACCTTTTCACAATGAACACGCTAGTTAGTGATTAAATCCAATGTCGCGGGATCAATATGAAAAATGGGTTGAGATATAGTAGGTGAATCAATTACATTGGTGACCTATTTAACGGACTTACACCTTGGTGCAAGTTCCCTTACGGTCTATCCATGGGTTACCCTCCAAGGAGCCCGAGTGTGTTTGACCAATGTTTGACCCAAGTACAACAAAGACTCCCCTTCGTTGTCACCTTGTGTATGAAACCTAAAGATAAAGGACACTAAGACTACCAAATCGTAGTCAGCCTTCGAGTGGGTACAATCGATAGTCGGGATCGAATGTATGGGTAGGATATCAAGTATGAAATTATTCTAGACAACTGATAAAATCTAGAGGACCCCGAATGGATTTGAGATTCACGAAGCACTGAGACCTTATGAAACCAGTGACACTTAAATAATAACCCCCAGTATACTATATTTGCACTACGTTTGGTCAAGCTTCAGAGGGGTAATCTCCACTGCTCTCTCGCATGCGACCTCATGTTTAACCCTTATGTGAGAGGGGGTTCCCATATATTCTTATACAAAAATTGGATTCTCTCTCCCTATTGCAAGATTCTATGTTTTTTTATGGCTTTGGAAAGTTATTCTCAACACCCATTCCAAAGCCATACACTTAAGCTAATGTAGGTTTGCAGACGCCTAGAAAGAAAAAATTCTAGATAGATTTTAATTAGCATTTGATTGTTAGGTTGTTGTTTACTCAAGGGTATGGAATATAAACTGATGATATTCATGAATTCAACTCCAAAAGAGTGCAACAGAATGTGATGCAAAGATTTATGTTTGATGAACTCTATCTATGGAAAGGAGAAGAGTCTTTTTCCATTCCCAAATTCATAAGCCCAATGCAGTTGACCTAATGCAAGCTACAAACATGTACCACCCAAAAATTTGAATACAATAAATTTTATGTTCGTTTGATTATAAATGCAGTGCACCTAAATCAAATGCAAGTTCTTTCTACTTCCTTACTTTCAATGCAATAATCCAATGTAGATAGAAAGGAATATGAAGTAAAAATATCGAAAAATAAGTGCACTCAAAACCGATGAGAACTGAGAGAAACTAAGTATGAAATAACTCACTCAATCAAGAACTCAAAACTCAACAAGAAAACACAATGCCTAAATGCCTCCAACAAGAACACAAACAATGAAAAAGAGAAAGAGGAAATCACTCAACAATCCTTAAATAAAGAAACAAGAAGCAAGTATTCAAGCTAGGTTGTGGTAAGAAAAAGAGTCTCAATCATTCAAAAGAGTGAGATGTTCTAAATAATATTGAACATAAACTCAAGACTAATCAAACCTTTTCAGACTCTTCCAATCAATCAGATAATTGAATAGATAAGGAGACAAAGACCAAACTAGTGAAAATCAAGGTGAACCAATCTCACAACATAGAAGAGGTTTGCAATCTCAACAAATATAAAAATGAGTGATAAGTATCAAATCCTCAATCCAAACAAATTCAAAGATAATCATGAGTCATTGGGAAAAAAAACTCTCAAAAGAAGACTGAGAAAAAGCAAGAAGGAAGAGGCAAAAAAATCCTGAAAAGGGATATTGGCACCCATGTTCTCAAGGAGACAGAGCACCAGTCAAGAGAATGGTGCCCTCAAGGAGGATTAGGGGGATCTCTAGTAAGCTAACGGTGCCCCTGCATGCACTACATGGGAGTGCCAATCAAAATAATGGCGCCTTGGTGTGAATTGTAAGGAAGTGCCACTTTATGAAAAAGTTCAAAAAATGCTTTATAGCAAGCTTAGACTTAGCAGAGACTCAGTCAATGGATATATAAAATATTAAATGAGGAAGAGGGAAGGGAAAATAGATCAGAATCAAGTACCAAACAATATCTAATCACAAGCAATGGATTCAATATGAAAAAGAGGAAAAACTAGTCAAAGTCCTTCCTCAATGGAGTCACCATTTTCTATTACGGAATGTTTCACCTAAATACAGATGAAAATTCCCTTGGATTAATAGACCCTTATACCAATATAGAAACAAACAGTACAAGTGGACACTAACATCCCTTTAAACTTATCTTAACCAATCAAAATGAGAAGAACAAAAAGGATATGATGAACCTATTTGGATGTTTGTCCTCACTGCTTCCAATCCCCAGGCTTGATCTCCAAGATCCCTAGCACAAATTGAGATCTGCAATGGACAACAAAGGAAAACAACTATCTTCTACTCTAAAATGTTAAATAATACAAGTTTAACTACGAATATTAAAGCAACAATAGACAAACAAGTGTAACAAGACATAAAATTGAGGGAAATAGGCCAAGTATATATTAATTGGAAATCCAAAAAGTGATACTTATAGACCACAATTGATGCAATAACACTTCTCCAATCTCTCCTCGTCCAACCCTTTCATGAATATTGATATCAAAATGCAGATTCTTCCTATAGATTCAAAGGTTTGATACCTATAATCTTCCCCCCTTCACCTTGGAAATGCCTTCAATATATAGGCTTGAGAGGCACAACCACCATAAGAAAATGAAGTATATGGTTGAGGATATGTCTCCTTAAGGTTGGGATATGATCCTAATATGAAGCCATAGCATAGGGGTCGAACACAACCTGCCTCATCCCTACAATGTTGGCCCATAGAATAAGGTGGAGGATCCCACTTTTCCCTCTAACAAGACTGGCGCTCCCCCCGAACAGGACACAGGGAAACATCCTATAGAGTGGTGCTCCTCTAACATGGAAAAGGGGTTGAATTACATGAATTTGAACTCCCCCAGCATGTCTAGGGGGGAACCACCCTTCATAAATGCCACAAAAATGGTCATTTTTTTCCAAGAAAAAGGTGTGTTTTGACCTTGAAATGTTGGGTTTCTTCCTCCAATATGACTTAGGGGTCATGGAAAATTTCTTTCATGGTGTCAAGGGGTGGAGACACCTAGAAAAATGAATGTGACACTTGGTAGGGTGAATACGACACTTGTGACATTACATGCAACACTTAACAAGGTGCATACGCCACTTTATGACACTTGCGACACTTAGTGTGTGAAACTCAAGTGTGATATTTTGATGTGTAACAATAGGCACTCCGACCCCTTTAAAATTTACCGGATCACCAACCTAATGTCACATTTACATAATACATTATATTTCATAGGGATTAAAACCAGGGTGTTACAAGTGGTCTGGGTTTGGCATTTAGTGTCAATCACTTTCTTCAGGCGGGATACATGAAAAACAAGATGTAGCTTAGAGTGATTGGGAAAGGATAACTAGTAGGCCACTAGCCACACTCGTTTGAGAATAATATAAGGACCATAAAATTTGGGGGTCAGTTTCTGATAGTGTTGGGATTTGAGTGAAGTTTTCTTGTATGGTTGCAAATGGAGAAACACCTAGTCCCCTTTGTGCAGTTCTGATCCATGACCAATTTTTTTTAAGAGTACATAGAATGGTCACGTGGAATGTCATATTGTGGTCAACCTACTAAACCTTGGAGACACCTAGCATGTATGGGATAACCTATGGTGGCCTTTTTCCATATGGTAAGAGGTGGTGTACCACCGTTCAATGAGGGGTAGCCACTAAACCCACCGATTTTTCCTATTTGATGCAAAACACCTTAAATATGTTTCCAAACACTTGTTTACTAATTCATTTTGTCCACCAGTATGGAGGTGATAGGTGGTGCGGAGATGCAATTGGGTTCCCTAGAGATTGAATAATTCTTTCCAAAAATTGTTGGTAAAAGTTGGATCATGGTCATAAAAAATATAATGAGGCATGCCATGGAGTTTGAAGATATTATCCATAAAATATTGAGCCACTATGGAGGCTGGAAACGGGTGATGAAGAGCACGAAAATGAGAATATTTGGAAAGATGATACATGACCATCATGATGATTGAATTATTGCATGATTTAGGTAAGCCAATAATGAAATCCATAGAATGTCCATCCAAATAGTAGGTGGAAGAGGAAGCGGTTGGAGTGTGAAAGGAGTTTTGACAATCTCTCTTTTATTGCATGTATAGGTATCACATTCACACACAAATGTGTGGATGTCAAATTTCATACTGTCCTTGAAAAATAATGTTTGAACCATTCATAAGTTTTGGAAATACCTGAACTCCTAGTTGTAGGTGAAGCATGAAACTTAGAGAACACCATGGATTTAAGGGTCGATTGTTTTCTTAAATACACGAGACCTTTATAACGAAGCTCTTCATTGTGGCAATAGTACCTTGGAGAAGCTTGAGGATCCTGTTGCGGTTTTTGGATTAGGCTAGAAATTTTGGGGTCTTTCTACTATTCCTAGCAAAACACATGAATCCAATTTGCAACAATGACTGAGAGGGAAAAGACAAACCCTTCTTCTTCATACTTCCAAGAAATCGAATCATCCACCACATTTTCTTTTCCCTTCTTCTAAATTATCTCATAATCAAACCCAAACAACTTGGTCACCCATTTTTATTTCTCTAGGGATGAAATCTATTGTTCTAGGAAATACTTGATGCTTTGATGATCCATTTTAATTTTGAAGTGTTTCCCCAAGAGATAATGGCACCATAGATCCACTGCATACAAAATAGCCAAAATTTCCTTTTCATAGATTGATTGGCCCAAATGTCGCTCCAACAAATATTTCTAGTGACATCCAAAGGTCATCCTTCTTACATGAGGACTACCCCGATGCCTCTCCCTAATGCATCACATTCTAGAACAAAGGTCTTGTTGAAGTCGGGTAGTGTTGGGATAGGAGTAGTGCACATAGATTCTTTCAAGGCTTGGAAGGATTGGTCAGCTACTGGAGTCCAACTAAAATCATTCTATTTAAGGAGAGTTGTGAGGGGAGCCACAAATTTTAAAAAATTCTGAACAAACTTACTATAATATCCTATTAAACCCAGGAAACCACGCAAATGTTTAAGAGTTTTAGGGCGAGGAGAATTATGCATAGCTTCAATTTTCTTAGAATTCACCCTAACACCATCCTTGCAAACAATATGACCCAGGTATTGAACTTCAAAGGCACCAAAAGAAAATTTATACTATTTGAGGAAGTGTTTGTGCTTGGAGAGGATATGGAGAACTTGATCCACATGGGTGATATGGGCTTGCCAAGTTTTACTATAGATGATAATATCATGAAAGAAAACTAACACAAAGTGACGGAGGAAAGGATGAAAGATATGGTTCATGAGGATTTGAAAAGTGGAGGGGGTCGTATTACAAAGACCAAAGGGAATGACCAAGAACTCATAGTGACCCTCATGAGTGCAAAATGTAGTCTTATAAATGTGAGATTTCAAGTGATACTAACCAATTTGTAGGTGCACATTTTCAAAACACCCCCGCATTTCATGAAACTCCCATTGACAATCATGATTTGAAAATTGTTGACTACGCAGATATAACAATTGATCTCTTGGGAAAGGCAGTGATGAAGGAAATTATGAGTTATTCCACTGTCAACTAGGAGGATGACTTTCCGGTGCTTAATGTAGCCAATTAACTTGAGGGTTTGGGGAGAAGAAAAGTCGGTGAGAGCATTCAGCGAAATCAAAGGTTCAACTTCGGGAGGATCATAGGGAGGCGTAAGATCATCTTCTTGGAGTATCACTTACTCGTGTGAAACCGCAACGTATTCATCAGAAATGTCCTCCGAAATGGCCATAATTTTTTTATGTTCTTTACAAATATTCCTTAGAGAGAATTTCTCATCACAATTATAGAAAAGACCCTTGAGCTGGAGTTCAACCATTTCCACCTGTGTTAATTTTTGGACCCTGAGAGGAGTGGCCCGAGGGGAAAGAGTAGGGGGTTTAGGGTGGGGAATAAAAGTGGGTTTTCTGCTCTGGGTAAGGATGACATGTTATGCCTCCTTGGCACTTTTAGTTGCCTCCAACCAAATCAAGGGGTGATCCATGAGGACCTGGGCTCGTATTTCATCCTTGAGGCCACTAATAAAGCATTCTCGAAAGAAGGAATCTTTCATCCCCTCTGTTTGGAAATCAAAGTGGTAAAAGGAAATGATAAAGTATTCCACTATGCCATACTATTTCAACTAAGTCAAATGACCTAAATGGTGGGTTTCTATGTCGAAGTGTTCATAAAGCTCAGCAACAAACCGTGTCCAAGCAACATATCCTTGGTGTACATTTTGACGCCTTTTCCACCATTTCCATCATTCTGGATCCAAATAGAGAACATCGTAACAAAGCTTGGTCAACTCATCAGTAATTCCATGCAGGGAAAAGTAGTGTTCCATACGAGTGACCAGGCGATTGAATCCAAGCCATCAAATTTGTTCACCTCAAATCTAGGAAGGCGGGGGTCACAATGTAGGTAGTTGGAATGAGAGTGCAGAGGCTAGTTGGAGTTAACACCTTCAGCATGGAGAGGTGGGTCAGAGGAGGAAGGACCCTAGAATTTTTCCATGAATTGTTTGAGAGTGGAATTGATTTTGTCAATTCAGCTATTGAGTTGTTCCTAGATGTATTCCACTTTGGCATGAATGGCAGAAATGTCATAATTCAATGTGTGATTAGTTTCGTCTTGGTGAGTAGGAGCCATTTGGGGACGAGGGGGGGGTCCATGGACAAAAAAGAAAATAAGTGATATATACCACTGTAATCAGTGAAACTAGAGGAAGTCAATGGAGTAAGTGGGAATCAAGGGTGTCAGGAAGGGGATGGGTCCACGAGAAAAGAAAGGATTAAAAATGATAGGTATTAATGTGATCAGGGTGAAGAGGAGAATCCAATGGGATAGGTCCCAAATAAGGTTGTTTGGAAGAAGTTCAGGTCCATGGAAAAAATTCTTAAATGTGATAGATACCACTATGATCGGGGCAAAGTTAGGAATCCAATGGGATAGATTCTGAATGAGGGTATCGATGGTACCACTATACCTTATTTTTTATTTATTTTTAAACTTCTACAGAGTTATACTTTGTCCTAAAGAATATTGTAGTGGTGAATGGCCCAGATAGTTAACTGGAAAAAAATTGTAGAAATTTCGCAACCAGAATGTAGGAGGTAAGGTTGCATGGGAATAACTCTCGTTTCTTTCTTTTCTATTTTGTTTCCTTCCCCAAGGGTTAGGGTTTACAAGGTTCCTACAAAGGAGGCTTGATCGTACCCTTAGTCGTTCTACCTTATTACCTAGGTTCTAGAGAGTATCTTTCCAGGTGTTGATCTCAGTGTCACTATAGCAGTCAAGTGGTCGATTGATTGATCTAGGGCTAGTTTCAGGAGACCTAGGGGACTCCCAATATACCTGACGATACATGGGAGTGATGGTTGTGTACAGATTCTTTCTGATGTGGTATTACTCGAAGGGTACCAACAAGTGTTACAGAGTTTTCCAACAAGGTGAAACGTTGGTTTCTAGACAACCCCGTGAAATTGTCTGTATTTCCAGCGTGTAGTCTTCCCCACTTCAGTTTTACCTGCTGAACGACAAATCTTTGTGCTTTAAAGACACCGATAGTACACAACTCTACCTTGAAAAAGATCCCACAATTTTCGTAGAGGAAATTGCTCTGATACCACTTGTTAGGTGCCAGATCTATTATAATAAGTAGAAAACTGAAATACTACAGAAAATACCAATGGAACAACAAAATGTAGAGAACCACAATACCAAAAATGATACCTTTATTGATAGAAAACAATGTTCACTTATCTCTTCAAGGGGGCAACCTCCAATAGAGCAACGCTCTATCACAATAATTCTCAAGACAAGGCTTTCACATGCCTTCTACTTCTATTTATACTAAATCTATCTTCAAAAGAACAATCTACAGGGAGATCTTTCTAGAAGCAGAAGCTTCTATTAAGTCTTCTTACATTAGACCTGTACGCATTATTAACTAGACCTTATTTATTAATATCGGTCTTTATATCATGGAAAATACATTATTCTACCTATGTGAGGGGTTAGGGAGGTTAGGTCCCTAATAGAAAGTCCTCTGAAATGAGTAGTTTACCATTTTACCTGTCCATGCCTCCTCTTGAATGCCACCATCCAAGGAACTTGAAAGCCCTCTATTTATTAAGTAAACAACAGTATCCACAACCTCTGCCCAAAACTGCAAAGCCAATCTTGCATGCAATCTCATGCACCTTGTATGTTCCATGATTGTCCTATTCATCATTTCTAACACGCCATTTTCTTGCGGTGTTCCTGGAACCATCTTCTCTCTATGAATCTCATGATATTAACAGTAACTATCAAACTCCTTATTGTAGTTTTCGCCTCTATTATCTGATCTAAAATAATACAAGTTCAATTAAGAATTTATAATAAAACTAATAATTTACATATTAAACACTAAACATCCCAAGTCAAAATGCATTTAAATTTTAAAGTTTTTTTAGGCCTACATAAATATTCAACATTTTGACACTATTTTCATCCATATCTTATGATCCACTACGTTGCATGTCATGTATATCGATTCATCATTTTATATGCATTACCATTCTTTTCGAGGAATATGTAATTCATAAAATGTTATGTTTTATATTTTGAATTATATAGCACGTATCATACATATTCAACGAATGCAACCACGCTATTTTAAAAACTCGTTTTAAAATAATTTAATAATTTAAAGGAACAAAATTATACGTCGTGAGACTACTCACACACTCAATATTGCGCATACTACTCACATACTCAATTTCGAAAAAGGAAAAGTATACGTCCGCACACTCAATTTTGAAAAGGAAACTATTTTCTTGAATATCTGTCAACTACAATGGAAGTTGGAAATTGGATTAGAATCGAAACCTTCATGTCAAATTTTATTTTGAAATATTTTATTTTTAGTCATTAGGCTAATTCATTAAACTTTGCACAAATATGTTACATCAGTTTCATTTTAAATTCAAATTAAAACTTTTATTAATCATTTTTTACTTTTATATTGAAATTTTCATCAATAATTTTTTAATTTAATATTATTTTTTTAATTTTATTTTGAAACATTTTATTTATAGTCATTGGGCTAATTCATTAAACTTTACATAAATATGTTACATCAATCTCATTTTAAATCAAAATTAAAATTTGTATTAATCATTTATTATTTTTATATTCAAATTTCCATCAATCATTTTTTAATTTAATATTAGTTTTTAATTAAAATTTTAATTAATCATTTTTTAATTCTAAAAATGTTTATTATATTGAATTTATTATTACATCAAACAATATAATTGTAAATAAAAGAATAATACTTACTTACCAAGTTAAAAAATATAATACTTATAACAAATGAAAATAATATTATATCTTTATCAAATTAAAATTATATTTTTATCAATTTTTTTAAGTTTACATGTTAGCATTACCCAATTATCTATATAAACGTTTATATTGAATCATTATTATATCAAAAGTAGTGAGACACATTTACAATCCAATATGATAAACATAAGTAAATTAATACTTAGATGTTAACTTCCAAAAAAATTTATAATACTTCTAACAAATAATAGTAATACTATATATTAGTAAAATATATATAGATAGATCCAAAAGGGTTGGATTTAATGGTAGAAAGTTGGGATTTTTTCATCATTGAGCAAGGTTTAATTCTCATGAGGGCTTAGCCTAGAGTCATAGGGGCACCTTGAGGTAGTGGTTGAACCTGTGGTTGCACACATATATTAAATGATAGGATCCAATTTCTTAAGGTGTAAATTTATTATTATTTTACATATCAAGTTTTACATAATGAATATAATTGTTTTTTATAAATTGAGTCCACTTTAATTTTTCTATTAATGTAGCGTTATCCAACATAACATAATACTAACACCTCATACACATACAAAAATAGAAATATTATAAATATGATAGTTATATAGGAATAGTATTCACATTCTAAACTATGCAAATTTATTTTAAATGTTTAAAAAAATAGACCTTAAAATTTTTTATTTGAAATTTAAATAAACCTTATTAAAGTATAAAATATTTACCACTTATTAAAATATGAAATATTTACAACTTATTAAAAAGTGAGACATTATTTTTACATTTTGAAATATTTGACCAATAATCATTAATCATTATGGGTGTGTGACCATCAATCACACATAATATCCATGATAATTTAACTTCTTGACAATAACTTTCTTAGAACTAAAAACAAAGGAAAAAACTCAATTGCTAATTAATTAAATCATGATACCTTTAGTTAGTTGAATAAACAAAGTTGTTATCAATGTGTCTCAAGTTTTGTTTTTTATTATAATTTTATTAAATATTAATGTTTTTGGATTTTGTTTTATAATAATAATTTATGAATTTAAATTTTTTTATTTTTTTTATTATATTTATTATTAAAAATTAAATTTTTTTTATTTTTAGATTTAAAAAATTATTTTTACACATAAATATTTTTATATAAATAATTAAATATAAATTTTATTATTTTTAATAAAAAAAATCACTTTTTATTTTTATGTGCTTCTCCCAAACAAAATCCAAAGGCAAATTATATATTTCCATCCTTCATTATATTAAAAAAAATTAAAATATAAAAAAAAATACTAGTAATTCTAACAAAATCCACTCTTCATAACTTAAAAGAAATATTTGATTACTACAATATTTACAAAGATGCATGTTGTAACGTCCATGTCTTGTAGTAGGCATCGGGCACCCCTGCATACGACATTGGCAGAAAGAGGGTGCATGGGTTCATATGGGTCAATGGAGTTGCAAGTGCGAAGGTGAAAGAAGAAGCGGAGTTGTACTACGACAGGCCTACTCGATCAACATAGGCGCGTGCACAATAGATGAAGGTGGCAACCACTAGGGTAGACAAGTCGCACAAGACATAGTTGTGGCCAAAGGAATTGGTGTGACCAAATTATGGGATGCAATCAAGAGCGACCAAGGAAGTCGGGAAGTTGGAAGGTTTCCCAAGTTAAAGGGAGCACATCCACTTTTCCCCTTCTTCAGAGAACATCTGCAACAAAAAAAAATCAAGTTGTTGGCATGGGTTCACTTAGGCTTTGGAGAGCTTGCGGGAAACCAGGACTTGTGCAGTTGATTAGAGGCTTTGGCAAGTATAAAAGAAGGACATTGGTCAGTATGCAAACCATCCAAGTGCAAGGAATAACACTTTGCGGTTATAGAGTTGTTGCGGCAGTTGTTGAGTTGAAGAATGGGACCTACAAGAGGTAGACTTCTGGGGTGCATCAGGGTTTGTATGCATCAATGAGACATCTAGGTAGTTGTGCCCTAATTAATTGTTGATATTGTAAAATAATCGTGGTGGTTGTTGATTACCCCCACATTGTACTCTAATTGTAATTCTTCTCTAATTAAATCCTAAGGCACCTAGCTTGGGTGCCTTCCTACTTCTGTTGTGGTGTGTTTCTTTACTACAATGGTCATTAGATTATGAATTTTGGCTAAGTATTTAAAACACTATTTGGCATAGTTGTTAAGGTCTTTGGGTTACTTAACATTTGTAGTCTAAAGTGGAGATATATATGGGAAACCTTTAGACAAGGAGGTGTTGATGTTCATATTGTTGAAAATATCAACAACAACCTCACAAGGATAAATCCCCCCTACGTTTTTAAGGAGGATGTACTCTTCTCTTATTTCTTAAGATGAATTATGGAAATATAGTTTAAAATATATAGAAGGTATATTCACAAGGAAATGTCCCTGAGAGAAGGACCAAAAACTTATTCAAAATAGAAATATGATATTTTTACAGTATTATACAAAAGTAAAGAAAACATAATATAAAGTTAACATATTCCTCACATCCATCACAACATAAGAAACATTTGGTCATATCATAAGAT
>ML859563.1:14768-25418 GCA_009831015.1 Picea engelmannii | reverse complement strand
GGGTGGAAACGAGCACCCCTCTCAGCAGTCGCTTCCATTGCTGAACTTACTTCTGATAAGTGTTTTGCTCATAATGCATCTGGAATTTATATGCTGTCACATATGTTCATAGACTTGTGGAATTGTACATGTTTTCCTGTGTATTAATTGATGATAAGGAGTAGATATTAGCTCATAGAACTGTGAAATTGTAAAGGATTGCAACATGAGAGTGTTCGCGTTATGTTTGATATGAATAAGTTGATATATGCTTTCACAAAGGATACCATGCACGACGTACGTTGATAAAATGAAGCCAATCGTGTCCAGCCATTCTCAGGAAGTTGTCTTCCTTTATCCGCTTCTGGAAATGCCCCGGTAAGGATCTCTTCACAAAGATTCCCTCCTCGGAAAGGTTCACGCAGAACCCAGAATAAGGATTCGAACGCACAGGCCTTATTAACCCTGTACGAGGAAGAATGATCCTATTGAGGTTCCAAGATAGTAGTGTTGTGCGATAGATAAGTCGACGGATGAGATCTCGTCGGAGGGTCCATAGTCATCCACGACCATTAGATTGACGAAAGCAACGCAGGTGTTACATACCTTGCCCCTTTGCCCTATATCATCGTGAGCAACGAGAAATTGTGATCGTAAACTCCAAGACCCAAAAGAACGAATCTGGACCGTTAGATCTCGGTCCAGCTACCCGTCAGCCGTTGGACCTGGAGAAGCTACGCAGGGGTTAAGCACAGGGGTAGGCGTGCGAGGAAGTGATCTGAGCCATTAGATCTGGGGTAGAAATTCCGTAAGCCGTTGGTCTCGGCAGGACACGTGTCAACATTTGGGAGGCGTCGGGATTTTTACCATCAGAGATTTGGGGAGTATAGATCCGTTGCATATTGAAATCGCGATACGCGATTTCCCGATCAGATCTGGACCGTCCATTGTACAGGATGCGTGGCAGAGGATCCCGAAGAGTCGTGAATCGGGAATCGGAGTTCCTGAGAGCAAAGGGAACAGGACTTCGAAAGTCCCGAAATCCCGAGAAAAGATCCTAGCCATTGACCTCGGCAGGACACGCGTCAGACATCAGGCTAGAAATCGGGATTTAACCCATCGGGGATTTCAGGAGTGAAGAGATTGTTGTATCAGGATTCGCGATCTGCGAAATCCCAATAAGCTCAGAACCGTCCATTAGTATGGACACGTGTCGGAAGATCCGAGGAAGTCGCAATTCGGAGAATCGGGGTTCCCAGAGGCAAGAACCTCTTGCATGTGGGAATTGCGATCCGCGATTTCCCGACAGGATCAACACCGTCCATCAGCGAGGACGCGTGGCGAGAGATCCCAGAGAGTCGGAGTTCAGCATATCGGATTTTCAAGAGTCATGAAACTGTTACACAATGGAATCGCGATTCGCGATTTCCCGATGCAAGCATGGCTGTCCATCTAGGGGACAGATGGAAACCATCCAGAACCGTCGGTGGTAGATCCCATCGACATATCGGTAATCGGCGTATCAGGGATTTCAAGGACATGAAACCCCTGTATTGCGGAACCGCGATATACGAATTTTCGACACCATCATAGGCCGTTGATACAAGGGACACGTGTCGAGCATCCAGAGAGAATCGGGGATCGGGATATCACGAGTCCCGGGTATATGTGTTTTATGTCATCGCAAAGGCCGAAACCCCAATGGAAGGTTATACGGCTACAGTCATATGGTAAGTGGTCACATGGACCATGGTATAGCCAAGGGGGCTAGCCAGTGTAAAGGTGCGTCGAGAGTCCAAGGGACTCGTGCGCCATGACATTGAGAGGCGCCAAACCCCGACAAGAACTTAAGACTGTGGTCTTGTGAACTTTGTGGTCGTATTGACCAGGACTTAGCCCGGAAAGCCAATACGCTAGGAGCACATCGGGGATCGGAGGATCGGGAGTTCCGAGTACGTGTGCACCGCGGCACCGCAAACCCCGAAACCCCGACGAGAAGCTGTCGTATGGTCATATAGGAACCAGTCGTGTGAATCAAAGGCTTAGCCAAGTGAAGCTGAGGCAACCAAGGAGTGAATAAGTTTTGACACTAGAAACCTCGAATCCCGACATTGAACCAAGGATTGACACTTCGCTAATGCAGGTTTTTGGAGATCTCCCATTTGTGGGAGATTAACCCCAAAATTTTTAAAATTATGATAGTGGGTGTGTTACAGTCTGGAACATTGCGAAGGGAACTAAACTGAAATTTGATGCGGCTGCAGGTGCGACAGCAGAACAAATCCAATATTGGGAAAAGCGCGAAAACAAGACAAATGTATTGTTGCGCATGTCAGTTAAAGATAGAATAATTCCACATATTAGAGAAGCCACAAATTCTATTGCAACATGGACAATGCTTAAAGCATTGTATGAAACTAGCAACACAAATCACATTTTGTTCCTGAAAACTAAATTTCTAGGCATTAAAATAGATGGAAATGAATTTATTAGTTCTTTTTTTGGTCGTATTAAAGAAGTGAAAGACAAGCTAGTAAATATAGCAAAAATTGTTTCCAACACTGACCTGGTCACTATTACCTTAAATGGCATGCTAAAAGATTATCATATGTTCATAACAGGACTCGCAGCAAGGGAGAAACCTCCCACGTTTGAAGAACTGATAGGTATTTTGCTGCAAGAGGAAGAGAGGCGCGGGAATTTGAAGCCTTAGAATAAATATTTGGCACTGTGGTCAAATAAGAGATCTGCGAGAGGGAGATCAGGAGAAAGAGGTAGAGGAGGCAGTTCATGGCAGAGAGGCATTTCATCGCAGAGAAGACAATCTCCAAATCAAGGTATGAAATCTGACAAGAATGAGTCAAAGAGTTGTTTTTATTGTGGTCGACCTAGACATATTGTTAAACATTGTCATAAGAAGAAGAGCGATGAGGCTAGGAATAAACCTAGAACACATTCAAGTCATTATGCAGAAAAATCGTCAAATCATGATCTCAAATTATTTATTGCTAGCGATAATATTGATGAACCCCCAAATTTTGAATCACGAGATCTTAGGTTGTTTGTGTCTAACGCTGCTTTATCTGCTGAAATGGATAATTCTGATGCCTGGTTTGGGGATTCTGGAGCATCAGTACATATGACTTGTAATAAGAACTGGTATGCTAATTTTAAAGAAACAAAGAATGGCGCCAGCATATATCTTAGTGATGACCGTGCTCATGAGATCAAGGGATATGGAGACATTCCTGTGACATTATCGAATGGTACAGTTTGTCACATTCACAATGTTGTTTATGTGCCAGGAATAAAAAAAAAAATTGATCTCTGTGTCCACCATTACAGATCAGGACTTGAAGGTTGAGTTCTTCAAAGACTATTGCATAGTGAAGGATCTGCTGGACCATTTAAAAATTGTTGCAACGAGAGTCAGAGAAGGAGGCCTATACAAATTTGATGTTACCAGTAAAGCACATCACACACTAACCTCTGCAACTATGCCAACAGATATTCTTTGGCATCAAAGGTATGGACACATCAATCATCCTGATTTATTGTTATTACAAAAAAAGAATATGGTTGAAGGACTTCCCATGTTAAAGACTGAGAAGGTTTCTTGTGATGGATGTGCATTAGGAAAGATGCACAGAGATGAATTCCCCTCTAATCCTGATAGGAAAAAGAGAGATGTGTTAGATCTTGTGCATATTGATGTTTGTGGGCCTATGCAAACTAGGTCTTTAGGAGGTGCATTTTACTTTCTGTTATTTATTGATGATTGCACGAGATACACATGGGTTTACTTCCTTAGACGAAAAAATGATGTTTTTGAATACTTTAAGGAATTCAGAACCATGGTGGAAAAACAGATAGGAAAATCCATCAAAATCCTTCGTTCAGATCAAGGGAGAGAGTATAAATCAGGGGACTTCAACAAATATTGCAAAGATCATGGAATAGTACAGCAGTTTACAGTACCTCACACTCCACAACAGAACAGAGTCATTGAAAGGAAAAATAGATTGAAAGGAAAAATTTTGTTGAGTATCACAATTTTCGAAAAGATTGAAGTTTGGATCCCGTACAATGAGCACCATTAAATCATAAACAAGTGTGGCATAGCAGCTTAGTTTTTGCCGCACAAGATTGAAATTGAAAAAATATAAAAATATATAAAGTACAATAGAGGGTGGTAATATAAATTCTCTAATAATGCCCCCCCTCCCACCCTCTATACTCCCACCCTCTATAGAGGGTGGGAGGGAGGAAGGGGCATTATTAGAGAATTTATAATAGAGGGTGGGAGGAGGGGGCATTATTAGAGAATTTATAATATAAATTCTCTAATAATGCACCCCCCTCCCACCCTCTAAATTCTCTAATAATGCACCCCCCTCCCACCCTCTAAATTCTCTAATAATGCCCCCCCCCCTATATAGGTGGGGGGCATTATTAGAGAATTTATAATATAAATTCTCTAATAATGCCTTCCCCCTCCCACCCTCTATAGGGGGGGGCATTATTAGAGAATTTATAATATAAATTCTCTAATAATCCCCCCCCCCCTATAGAGGGTGGCAGGGGGAGGNGGGGGTATTATTAGAGAATTTAATAAGAGGCATCACCTAGCATTGTGTAGAGACTTCAATGACCCACTAGTCTTGGGAATCCACTTTTATATTTTTAAGCAAACCTCATCATCTACTATCTCTTTTCCTTTGATATTATCTTTTTAAAGTTCAATTAATGAATATTTTCTATTAATTGGACTCACTCTTGTGTGTTTGGTTATAGTTTATCATTGTTCCATCGTCAAGTTGATTTTCCTTGCAAATTCATTGTTCTTGCATTCAACACATTGCATGTATCATAAATTCAATGAATGTTCCACTCATATTTAATTGTCTCTAACCTACTTGAAATTATTATATATCTTTTTCTAGGGTTATAGGAGTTGTTTTCATTATGGGCTAACTCAAAGTTGACTTTTACATGGAATTGATAATTTTTCCAAGTGTTGGGTTTTAGGTGTGCCAAAGGAAACATACTCTTTTCCTCGATTAAGATATTCATTTTTCTTATGAATTGTGTTGATGTCTCTCAGCGAATTGAAATCCTATATAACATAGATATGAGATGCAATATAGAACTTGTTTTCAACAAAGAAATACTCCAATAAATATGTGGACTTTGATTAAAAAGTGCTTTTGCACACAAATTTGGAGTGTCGATTGAAATGTCATTTTGACATCAAGAAGAAGGTAACTATAGTTTTCAAGGATAAGAACTCAATGCATATTTTAGAAACAAAATCTTAGACCTATAGGTATAAAATAACACATTTATGGTTCCCCATTAATCAAGTAGTCTAAACTTCACGGGTTATGAAAGCTATGAACATTGTTTGAAAAGGGTTGTGTGATCACTCATTTGACACATTAGACCATATCGGTTGATTTAAAGTGTTCAAGGTAAATTTTGACTTGATGGCATGAATTCTTAAAACACTAACCAACTCATGGTATGCTAATATTCTTACAACATCTAGGGATGCAAAGGAAATGAGGTATATAAATGTGTGGTTTCTTTAAAATGGTAAGATCGTTATTTATTAATATTGTAAATGTAAGATCCATGCTATAATAGAAATACAAAAGTAATTAAATTTAATCATAACATTGATTTTTATAAATTCTTTACGGTTTTATATTCAACAAGCTAACAAACTAACAGTTCATGGTTCAACAAATTATAAATGAGCAGCCTGATATAAAAATCATAAATAAATAAAAAATACACAGCTTAGTAAAATAGTGAACCATCATAATGATAATGACATAATTACCTCTCAGTGATGTTGTTTCCCCCTCTGTCTGTCTAAGCTGCTCTGCCCAAACTCTACCCAAAACTAAATCATTCCTCCCTGCCAGCCAGGAACAGAGCCTATCCGGCTCCCTAGCTCCAGGATTTCATAAGGATTCCTGGCCCCCAAGCCCCAAACGCCCAACAACCGATGCTCATAAATTCTCAGCTACAGTTTTTCCATCCCTCCCTTGGAAAAATGCTCCAATACCATCTCCTCCTACACATAAATTCTCACTCTTCCCCCCAAAATCAAAAAGTATCAAAAGTATGCTCTCTCCAATGCCTCTGCCCCCTCATGTCCTCCTTCCCGTTCACTGCCTCCTCCCTTCATTCAATGCCACCCACCTTATCCCTCCATTTAATGCCTTATCCCTCCATTCAATGCCTTATCCCTCCATACGTTGAGTTTTCTATTAAATAAATTAAAAATTATTAAACTTTAATTCGGTACGCAACATTAAATGAGCAAAATTGATTAATTAATTAGTTAATTAATATACATTAAACTATAAATAAATAAATAATTAATATTATTAATAAATAATCATTATTTAACTAATATACATTAGGACAGTTAATTAAACTTAAATTAAAAATACATTATTTATTAATATACATTAGAACAGTTAATTAAACGAAATAACCCTTTAACAATTATTTAAGTAGGGTTGTTACAGTAAATAATTGTTGATAATAATTCAATGATGAATAAAGTGCATCGTTCAAGTGTTTACAAATGAAAAAAATGGATTGAGAAAATAAATTTTGAGAAGAACTACGTTCAACAACACACATGTATACTGTAGAAAATCTATGTCAAAAAATGAACACTTAGCAATGCCCCCCAAAAATAGCTTTTATCAATAAATTTGACCATGGGTGGGCCAAAAGTGTGTAATCAATAACCTATCCTCAAACTCATGTTGAAAAAAACAATGAGTGGAATAAAACAAAGTAAGTAAAAAAATTCCGACAAGAGTTGAAATTCATGCAAGAGGAATGTATATTAAAATCTACTCCTTGACCAATAATTGGTCCTCTAAACCCTGTCAAGGTACAATCACATCCTCCTCATCAATATCGGTATCATAAATGAGGTATGGGGTTGGATTCTCGTCATGCTTAGGTTCTTTCCTTCTACCTTCATCATAAGTATCATGCATAATGAAAGATGTTGGGTCCCCAACATCAGCTGATTGGAGCATATGGTCATCGTCACGTTTTATATCCTCAATTTCTGTTGATTCATCAAAGGTATACCCATCCAACATGCTAATGTCACCAACCTCATCAGTAAATTATGATGATGTCTCATAGGCTATTTTTTGGTCTTACTCTTTGCACATATCCTCAATATGGCTAGATGTATGCAAGTCCCTCTGTGATTCTCCAAAACCCCCATCATGAGTTGAGTTTTTGGCTTCATCAACCTTTCTAGATTTGGGCCTTTTTCTCTTCTTCTCAACTAATAAGCATAACTTCTCCCACGCGCTTACCATATTCTCCTTATTTTCCTTCATGACCCGCATAAGCTCTATCATCCCCTTGTCCATGCTGATTTTTACCTCTAGTTCTTATGTAAACGATGCAATTACAAGCTCGCAAAAATTGCAAGGCTTTTTTCCAGAAAAAACCCTGAAATTTTTCCGAAATTGAAATGTTGATAAGTTTACTTCTCAAACTTTGTTTCGGCCGATTTGTTTTTTGAAATTGGGTATTTTTCCTAGAAGAATTCAAATATCCAATTTGTTTTTCCAAATTCTACTCATAAAGTTTCATATTTGAGGGTGAAGTGTGCCACCCTCTTTTTTCCCTAAAAATATTTTGCAAAAAGACCCTAATAAATTTTTCCCTCCTTTAGAGAAGGAAAGTGATTTGATGCAATCATAGATTGGAAATATCACCATCTCTGATACCACTATAATATCCCCAATAGAATGGGCGGGGATATTATGACCTTCATTGCAATAAAGGTTCTTGATGCTCTAATTTAGTTGACAAATTTTCACAAACAATTTACATGCATTCTACTAATAGACATTTTGTCAAACATATTGCATGTAATACAAATACACTAGAAATAAAAGAGACAATAGGTGGTATTTTATTATGAAAGAAGATATGAATACAATGATCCCTGCCGAGAAGTTTAACTTGTGTTAATGTTGTTGTTTTTTCTTTCCAGGTAGGATTTAGCATGGGAAGGCTAGGAAACCAAAGATTGAATAGTTGACTTGGGAAATTTGAAATAGATAAAAAAAGTTACATTAAATTTCATAAAAATACCCTCCCGGCCATTAAAAAAAACTGTAGAATTCAACAAATGAGAATTTAAAATTCCCGAATCTCTCAAAAGTGCTCAGCATAATTAGAAAATATGCATAGCTACAGACATCTAAAAATCGGAAAATTGGGAAACATAAAGTTCAAATCCTTCAATACAAAAGCACATTTTTCAAAACAAAAATAAAAACCCCAAAAGCACATTGTTCAAAATAAAAATAGAAATCCCAAAGAGATGATGACGAAATTGGTGCACAAAATAAAAAGCCCAAACTGTAAAAAATCCCTTTTGTGCTGACAAATAACTAGGGAAACAAACACCTAATTGAATCAATTCCGACCTAGTTTGTTATCGAATGAGTGTGCGGAAACAAATTTTTACAGAATTTGAACCATAGACGATTTGTTGAAGTAATAACCTCTACAACAATAAAAACAATTGTATAATAACAAAAAAATTGTACTACATCACATGATAGTGACGCGTATTTTATATAGTTATGTTTGCTAGTAACTATGCATATTTTATATCATTATAATGGGGAAGAGACACCTAAGTTTGAAACCTGTTATAATGGGGAAGAGACACCTAAGTTAGAAACCTGTTATAATGGGGAAGAGACACCTAAAAAATCTAGCGAGTTAAGGGTTGTTGTGGCCTAGGTCGAGTGCGGTCACTGAGTGATTTTGACGACTTATATGCCCCTAGGTCATGGTTTCTTAGCCAAAGGCTAGTCCTGCAAGTTATGGATGTGATAGCAAACAAAAAAAATATTAATTTGTTAAAAAAATGATGAAATAAATCATAACATCTCCTAGCTATTACAAAATACAAGAATAGTGGTATTCTAAATAGCATGAAAATTACATTTATCTATTCATACACTTACTGAAGAAAAGAATAAGAACTCTCTAAATAATATAAAAAATACATTAATATGTATAAACAAGTTACATTTTTTTTTTTGGTTCTTTTTGATAAATTCTAAATATTTCAACTTATTATTATTATTATTAAGATTTTTTTATTCAAAATGATTTTTTATTAGACTAAATTATAAAATATTTCAACATTTTATTATTACTTTTATTATTATCATTATTTTTTTTTATATATATAAAGTGGTCTTAAATTTTGGATCGCAAAATGTTCAAGAAACTAAAAAGATAAATTATCAAAATATCAATTAACATTTTAAGATAAATACCAATTGATCTAAACAACAATTGAACATTCTAAAGTTGAATTGTTTGGTTGGTTGTGTATTTGTTAATCTTTAAAATAGATTTTAGTTTATTGCATGTGTTGAATCTTGTACTTAAAGCGTTGATTGTTGTGTTATTGGAGGTTAAGTATACATATAGTAGTTGATCCTCTTCAACAACTTTTTTGGGTGCAAAATTGTGAAAAAATGATATTTTTGAAGTTGGATTTGGAGTTTATTAATATGTTTAAGACTCCTTTCATATTTGATAGAGAAAGAGCACTCAAAGTGCTACAATGTTGAAAGGAAGTGTTGATGGATGATAAAATGAGACAATTTTCGGTTATTGGTGCTTTTCACTTGCTTGTTTCTAAATTGTATTGTGCCTTACACCTCAACATATGTTTTTTCAAGCATATTCACCACTTTTTGGTCATTATTCATGTGATTGTTATCAATAAAATAAAGGAGATTGGATTTATATATATGCAAAAAGGAAAATGTATAAAAGAAAAGAAAAAACACAGAAAGGAGAAATGATATAAATCTTTTTTCAGTGAGTAGACTTTTTTATTGATTTATGAGGAGCTATAAACACCATCTCTACATTAACTACATTAACATGGTACATATCTTTAAACATGAATTTTTATAATGAAAATCCAAAACTTTAACCAATTGACTTCATCCATATTGCTTTAATAATAATATATAAATATGATTTTTGATATGTATGAATAATACTACTTATACCTTACCTTATATATTAGAGTAATATCATCAAATACTTTTATAATTGCCTATAATTAGGGTTCAATGTTTTTGAAGGATGAGATATTTAAAAAACAGAATGATTAGGAATCTTCAACTTTTATAATTACCTATAATTAGGGTTCAATGTTTTTGAAGGATGAGGTATTAAAAAAAGGAATGATTAGGAATCTTCGCCTAATCATTCCATTTTCTAATACCTCATCCTTCAAAAACATTGAACTTTGAAAACACATAGACTTCACATGTCAGATAGCCCTTTCAACTTCATTATATTTTTCTTTTGGTTACACATTCACAATTGCATCACAATGTCATTGAAAGAGAAACATAGGACCCGTGATATTGCTAATTTTTGTATTCCTTTATGTAATTTTAAACTACATTATTCTTACATTTATCGAATCCAAAGAGGTTGATACCATAATAAAGAATGAACAATTTTGTATCCTTGATTAATGTTAAATTTATGAAAGCTTATTTTCATCAAATAAATATATGTATGTATGGATGATATTCATGTTTATTTTTGTTTTTTCTTTAAGTT
>WSFP011406480.1:0-25419 GCA_009831015.1 Picea engelmannii | reverse complement strand
TGCTCTTGCAAAGTTAGAATGCCTTGGAATAACTGTCCCTTTCATCCTTAATAGTTTTCCATCTTCATAACTTGTCATCATTGTTTTCATATTCTGTTTGACTAGATTAATCTTAACTAAACCATCTTCCATAATCACCTGATGTACTGCTTGTCGAATCGTGACTAAAGAAAAAAAATTATTTTTAAAGGTTGGTACATACCATACATTTGAAATCATTCTTTCTCCAATGTCAGGTAAATAAACTTTAACTACACCTTTTCCATAAGGAGTATGTTTGGTATTATCTGCAAGAAAGATGGAATTAAGATGACATTCTTGAAAATTTCAAAAGAAGTCACATATGAAAATCATGTGTTAAGATGCTCTTGAATCTAAAATCCAAGCATATTCATAATCACTTTGAATATAGGTAGAAATATGTAATGTTGAAGAAGAGGTAAAGACATATTCTGAACCATCACCATCTCGATCATTTACAAACTGTGTTATGTTTTGATGAAACTTGGAAATTTTATCAATGGAAGTTCGAAAATCTTATGCATAATGACCAACTTTGTTACATCTTCTACAAACAATTTGACTTAAATCTTTTCCTCTGCCTAGATTCTGTCCTCTGCCTATGTTTTGAGTTTGTCCTCTGCCTTGAAAATAACCTTTGTCTTGATTGTTTCCTCTGCCTTGAAAATAGCTCCTGCCTGAAAAATTGTTTCCTCTACTTTAGCTTCGACCACGACCTTGTACACTATGTGTTGCTTGGTTTTGATTGAAATATCCTCCTCCTCTACTTCTAGAACTGTCAGTTGAGAATTTACTTGTGTTGGCCTCTGTGAAAAAAACATCTTCCCCAACTTGTTTTTTCTTTCCAAAAGTTTTGTCATGTTGAGATAACATTTCACTTAGCTCATCAAACGTTAGCTTTTCTAACTTTCCAGTTACTTGTAAAATTTCCAAAAAGTGTGTATAGGAAGAAGGCAACCCAACAATTAAAATTGTGGCCATGAAACTATCATCGACTGCTTGAAAACCAACATTTATTATTTCCTGCTTAATGTTCTTAAGTCTGGAAATATATTCATGTACACCACCTCCTTCAATCAATTTATGTTGGAGCAACTTTAATTCAAGATCAACTTTCTTTGATTTAGGCCGAGTATCAAATAAATCCTTAAAAATTTTCAAAGCAGACCATGCATCAGCAGTATTTTCAATGTGGACATACATCTCATCATTAACTGAAGATTTGATGAGTGTTAATGCTTTGGAATTTTTAATTTCCCATTTTTCTAATGTGGATACATCTATAGGTTTATTTGGCTTAGTATCTTCATTACATATATCACGCCAAAGTTCATTATACAATGAGATGTTTCCATGTCTTGTATGATTTTGTGCCTTCAAGTTTATCAGAATCAAAGAACAAATTAATTAACTTCGACATTGTTGTGTTGAATCTTCGCACAAAAAATAATCAAGAAAAAAAATATCAAGATGAGCAACACACCACACGCATCATGCAAAAAATGATCTATCGGGGCTTGGCCTTGACCCTCGTATAGTCATTGAAGTAGGAGAAAAATGATTGAGCTTTGCACTTGGCTCTAGTCAAATTCCAGGTAACTTTCAAAATTTTACTCCTTACAATGCTCTTGCAAATTTTGGTAAAACAAAATACCCCCCTCAAAGTAAAATTACTTTGAGTTACAAAAATTTGTTACCCCAAAATTACCATTACTACTTGCAGCGTGCAACTGGATATTATGGCTTTTGCTCGATAATTGCTCTGTAATACCACGTTTCTCAAATCAAGAGAATTCATATGTGCTTTGATCACTCTTGCTTTTGTCTCTACTTATCCCAAAACACAGAGAATGAAGGACTTAAAGCGTTGCACTGCGAATCACAAGCTTCTGAGTGTGATGTCAAGCTTTCTTACAGTTGGAATTTTGTGCATCGTTTCTTTCTAGGTGAATTAAATTCAATTTCAATGCAAAAATCGATGCAAATTTCTTTCTTCCACGATTTACAAACAAAATAAATAACCACAATGATTACCTCTTGGGACAGTGCTTCTTTGCGATAAAGATTGTTTGAAGATTCAGTCTCATATATCAATTTTGTTTCCCACCATAGTTGGTTTCAGAGTTAGTGATGTTGCTAACTATTTTGTTGATTCACTGAATTTGGAGAGATGCTAAATTGGAACGTATAACAAAATTTTGACACAAGAATTCCCTTCCATGCCTTTGTCGGCTTCACGCTCTTCTATTGCAGTGGCACTCTCCAACGAGATGACTGTTGGTACGAATCGACTCTTCTCAGTTCAAGCTACAATTA
This sequence comes from Picea engelmannii, assembly GCA_009831015.1. Classification (NCBI taxonomy): domain Eukaryota; kingdom Viridiplantae; phylum Streptophyta; class Pinopsida; order Pinales; family Pinaceae; genus Picea; species Picea engelmannii. The sequence continues at coordinate 23,082 of WSFP011406480.1, read as the reverse complement.
TCACTTCACACAATTGTGCCACAACCTCCAGATTGGCACTACATGTCACATTGATTTCAATTTGAATTGTGAAGGATTCCTTCACTCACAAGCTCGAGCTTCTATTTGCAAAGCTTTGCAGCGACTGCTTTTTCAACACAACAATCTAAGAAACTGTCGGGTCAACATCCAGGGACAACTCATACCACAATAAATGTAAAACATAATACATAGAAAGTTAAAATCGTCGAATAATAAGACATGGACCTGCTACATCATCAAGAATATTTGTTGATTCAGAAAGCAATAATGGCAATAGTAAAATGCCTTACAAACACAAACATGTTTTGAGTTTTAACTATGATCTATATTGTAGTTAGTGCCTCTCAATACAACAGAGTAATGATCCTTATTCCACAGACACGTATAAAACTCTAGCTTATCGTAGCAGATAGTGTGTTGTCACTGTTATGATCACCTATATAATTAATGGCTTGGTTATTTCAATAGTGTTCTCCATATGTCTGTAACATTTTTATTTCAACGTTTTCCAGAAACGACGATTATTCTAACCGTTCAAATTTTACAGGTGGAAGAAATGCAAATCCTCTGGAGAGAAATAAGGATTTTGTGTAATGAGAGGCATAGATTCTTCTTAGGGGGAAATCGGGGTTTGCCAATGGGGCATGAAATAATTGCAGAAACAAAATATATATATATATATTCCCTTTTTTTTTTTAAATGAACAATTAACTGACCAATTTAACAGTGCGTCGACATTTTTCTTGGCCTGTAGAGCTAGAATCTTCTTCTCACATCAGCTAATCGCCTCCTCACGTTAGCTGCATTACTGAAGCTTTGATACCACAATAATGGCATCACCTCCTCACATCAACTGCATTACTGAAGCTTTGATACCACAATAATGGCATAAGTGTCCTCAGACACACATTTTTATTAAATAGGAAAAGAAATTACATATGAGAATTTGCAAGCGTTAAACGAAATGTCCTAACAAAATCTAGTTATGGATCACTTATTAAATAAACAAGTGTCCATTTACAATAAATGTTATTTTAGGAATCTTCTAACTATACTCTTAATTTAAAGCCTAAGATACGACACCTTTCTAGAGTCATATCTTTCACAACACTATTCTATTTTTAAATGTTTCCATTTATTAATCAAATATTCTAAATTATTAATTTATTATTCTAAATTAATAATTATTTTATCCTAACTTTTTATCTTATGATATTTGTATTATGTATCATCTAACAAGTTAACAAGTTGCTAGGATTGATACAGTTGTTAATCCATCAACACCAAGGCAGAGGTAGCTACATCTTTATACCATATATATAATACAATCAGAGGGTGCAATTCGCCTTGAATGGTGTTATCAGTTTTAAAATTGAAAGTTGGCCATGAATAATTTTTGTGTGTGAAAAATTTGTTGCGGGGAAGAGGATTTGGAGCGACCGATATCACCATTCAAAAACATACTTAGATTTCTCGTCTCCAAAATTGCTTGAAATTATTTTGCATCAAATTGGTGTGAAGTACTTTTACTGTGATCTCATGCTTAGAACATGTTTGTTTGGTGTAATTTTTTTAATACAAACCGTCTGCTTCTACAACGGCGCAGCAAACGCTCAGCTCTTTGACTGATTTGTAAGCGTTGTGGTTTCGAACATCTGACCAAAGAACCTGTGACCTGAAAAAAACGACGTGTTATTAACAATTAGGTCACTCATACTTAGCCATTACAGCCGCTCTTCCTCCACCGAATTGGTCATGAGTATATCCCAGTTGAATTAAATACTTTCATGGAAGGATTCACGAGCTCGGCATGTCAGCAATGGTATCCGCACGCTCATACAGCTGCCACCCTGATCTGACATTATGAATTTATGAGGCGTTTTCTCTCTCTATATATAAAACTTCTCAAGATGGTCTGTTCACCTGTATTTTTTTAAGTTGTTTTTCTGACTTCTTGCTGCGTCGTTAATCGAAGTGGAGCGACGATGCCCATGTCTGAGAACGGTGGGGATGTTAAGGGCCATGAGCTAGCTGGGTTCAGGAAGGCACAGAGAGCCGAGGGACCTGCAAGTGTTCTAGCCATTGGCACTGCTAATCCTCCCGGGATATTTTTTCAGAGCTCGTATCCGGATTTTTATTTCGATATCACCAACTCCAACGATAAGACTGAGCTCAAAGAAAAGTTCAAGCGCATGTGTAAGATCCATGTCTTAATTTGTTCCCATTCTCAGTCCAAGGATTTATTTTTCCTGTTTAATTTATGAAATTCTTTGGAACCAGTGAAGAAACAAACAAATAGAAGTATAAATTATAACTATATAAAATCCTGTCTATGTTATTTAGAATACTATAATGTTGTTTATATTGTCTGGATTAATGTTTAATGTCTGGAATAATTGGATGTAAGTTTTTGAAACTCAGATGTTTTGAATAATTGTATGTAAGTTTTTGAAATTCAAATGTTTTGAGTGGACATTTTATTCATCATCTAGGAAGGATAAGTGATAAGAATTGATCACTTTTTAACTCTTAACTCATATACAGTTTGTTCAATTAATCTAAAAAATCTAAACACTATTATAGTCAACTATAAAAACCTACACACCCAAACTTAATATTATTTAAATTACATAATAAAACATTTCATACATCTTTGTTATTTCAATTTTTCAGTGAATTCCTTGATATTACGCAAATCCAAACCAAAGTATAAGCATACCTCTTTAATATTTTTCTGTTATCAGCTGCCTACTGCTGCTCTGAACTCAAAGTGCATTAACATATAAAATATCTTTCTCCGAATTTTTTTTCTAGTGTTCTATTTTAGATCTCAATTTCTGATTACTGATGTGAGGTCAATAGTATATTGACATATCAAATATTTCTTATAAATGCAAAAATAACCTCCCCACAGATATTGTTGCTTTGCATCTGTCATTGAGTTAATGTTACAACTATATATTTTCTGACCTTCATTTGTATCAAATCCTAAGAGCCAATTTTCCATTCCCACCTGTTTTGAGCCATTTCAAAGGATGCTTTATTAAATAGGTCAAATAGGTTAGCACTTTATTAAATAGGTGAGTCTGTATTATGGGATAGTACAGTTGGTGAGATCTATGTACATTCTCTTGGTACAAGGGGAGGTTATCAGTTCAAGTCTTGTGTCCTTGGAGTTGTGGTTTAGCATCCTTATCATCCACGAACTTGGAGAAGTATTCGTGAGTTTCCGCTTATTTTCTCTGGTGAAAAAAAAAAGGTCCTTCCAATGTGAGTGAACACTCCACCCATCATCATTTCATAATGATGGGTGAAGTGTCCACTCCAACAAAATTAGTGAGTTTCTACCTATTTTCTCTGGTGAAAAAAAAGAAGGTCTTTTCAATGTGAGTGAACACTCCACCCATCATCATTTCATAATGATGGGTGAAGTGTCCACTCAAACAAAATTTATACACAGTTTATCTCCAAAAATAACTCAAACAACATTATAACTAACTGTGAAAACCTAAACAAACACATATTGTTATGTTGTTATAATTAATTATCTATTAAATGTGAAATCATCACCCTAACCTGCAAAATCTAGTTATAAGTGATGCTGCTACTAATTTGCAATTGGGATACTCAAAATCTAATTATAAGTGCTGCTACTAATTTGCAATTTGGATACTTGAAACTGAGCCCTAAACAGATAAGAAATTGTGATCTTTTTTCCTTACTCATCAACCATTTGAAGATCAGAACTAGTTAAGGCATGAAAGTACTTTGGTGTTTATAACTTGAGCAGGAAATATTGTTTGTGTGGGCAGGCGAGAAGTCTGGAATAAGGAAAAGGCACATGTATCTGACAGAAGAAATACTGAAAGCCAATCCCAACATCACAGCCCACTCGGCCCCATCCTTGGACGCCAGGCAAGACATGGTGGTGATCGAAGTCCCCAGGCTAGGCAAAGAAGCAGCCAGCAAAGCGATCAAAGAGTGGGGGCAGCCCAAGTCCAAGATCACCCACCTCATATTCTGCACGACCAGTGGTGTCGACATGCCGGGCGCGGATTACGCCCTGGTAAAGCTATTAGGCCTTCGGCAGACCGTAAAACGAGTGATGCTATATCAGCAGGGCTGCTTTGCAGGCGGATCGGTGCTGAGAATGGCCAAGGATCTCGCGGAGAACAACAGAGGAGCCCGAATCCTGGTGGTGTGCAGCGAAATAACGGCGGTGACGTTCAGAGGGCCGGACGAAGGCCACCTGGACAGCCTCGTCGGGCAGGCTCTTTTTGCGGACGGGGCAGCTGCGGTCATCGTGGGCGCGGACCCTATCCAGGGCTTGGAGAATGCATTGTTCGAGATTTGGTGGACCGGTGAAAACATATTGCCAGACAGTGAAGGAGCCATAGACGGGCACCTCAGAGAAGTGGGTCTTACATTTCACCTTCTCAGGTAAGGCACTGATTTTATATTAGATTTCTGTGTCCAGAAAAGTGAGATTTGGTTTCGCATTAATAATCTCCTTTCTGCTTCTCTTTCAGGGATGTTCCAGGGCTAATTTCGAAGAACATTGAGAAGATCCTGAAAGAAGCTTTTGATCAATTCGGCGTCAAGGACTGGGACAACTTATTCTGGATTGCGCATCCAGGGGGACCTGCAATTTTGGATCAAATCGAGGCCAAACTCCAGTTGGGTCCGACCAAATTAGAGTGCACTCGCAGTGTGTTGTCTGAGTATGGCAACATGTCGAGCGCTTGCGTGCTTTTCATTATGGATAACATGCGCCGGAAATCTGAGGAGAGGGGGAGGAGTACTACAGGGGAGGGATTGGAGTGGGGAGTTTTGTTTGGCTTTGGCCCAGGATTGACTGTGGAGACCGTTGTGTTACGAAGTTTGCCAATATCAACCTCCTAAACACTGTTATGAAGTCTGTCCGGAGAACTCCAAGTAATAAAGTGAATGCTTGTAGGTGAAAAGACATTCATGATTTGAATGAAATTTATCAATAAAATTCGAAAAAAAAAACAAATACAGCTGCATATTTCTATTACAGGCAGTTTAACTAGCAACAAATTGATTGTTTTCGCATATTTCTATTACAGGCTAGTTTAAGTATTTCATTGATTGTTTTCATCCTGGAAGACAGTATTTCATTGGATTATTTTTTCTTAACCGTATAATGTTATAAAAAAATTTAGGTCTGACATTCAAGTCAGACTTGAAATCTCTCCCTCAAAAATAAGTTGTTGGGATTCTTTTGATTTTTAAATCTCTCTCAAAAATAAGTTAGAAAGGTTTTATCCTTGGATCTTTCCCAAAAATAAGTGGAGAAGGTTATGAAATAACTCTCTTGATTCCTTCCAAGTTAAGCTCCATAATAAGAGTCTATTGTTTATTCAGTTTACCATCTATGAATCATATTCTTGAAAAATAATCATATTCATGGACAAGTAAGACAATCAAATAACACCACTACAGATTTCCTCTACTTGGTTTATTGAGTACTGTTTTATTTACTTAAAAATTAAAAATATATAATATATATTTTCTCATACTTTATTGGTTTAATTAACCCTATTTTATTTATTTAAAAATAAAAAAATAAAATATTATATACATTGAATTTTGGGCTTACATGACTGGGACCTATTTTTTTTTTCTTACATATGCTCACTGAGTTAAAGCTGGCAGATTTTTATATGCATTATACGATCAGTGGGTTAAATTTGAAAGTAATTCACATTTATAAATTATATTATTGTTGTAATTAATATAATTTTTTATTTATTAATTTTGATAAAATATTATTTAAAAATAAATAAATAAATTCTTCCCTCCTTCAACATTGATAAAATATTATTTAAAAATAAATAAATAAATTATAATTTTTAAAGTAACTACTCTTTAGTTTTGTAACATTTCAAAATGAAATATGATAATAAATATATTTTCCAGATAATTTTGCTAAACAATCAATTCCAAATTTACAAAACAGCACATACAAAAACTGTATTGTATTTGAAATTATATTATATTTTTTTAAGTAAATATTGTTGCTTTATAAAATCAAGGTTTTATTAAATAATAAATAATAAGATTATATTTATAAAAAATTGGAATAAACATGTGGTTTTAATTTGATATTTGATATTTTATAAAGTATTTTTCTTTTATAATGGAGTAATATATAGTTTATGGTATAGAATTAAAGTTAAATATTTTCAGAAAGTATATTACCATATTGAGGTAGTTTCATAAGATATTGACTTTTTTTGGAATATTATGTAGGCTAAAATTGAGTAAATTGAGTATAGCTTATAGAGTATGACTTAAAACTATTTTTTATTAACTAAGAACTCATCTTTTGAAACATAAGGAAACAAGTTAACAAAGATTCACACAAATGAAAATATGTACTTAAGGACCAATAAAAACTATATTAACAATACTTAAACTAATAACTCTTAAATATTATAAATTTTTCTCTCTTTATAAAAAAATGTACTTTATAAAATACTTTACCTTAATTATATTTAATCATACTTTTGGATAAAAACATTACCTATGTCTCATTTTCCCTTAAAGTAACTTTGTCTTTCCTTTTCAAAATGTTTAATGATAAAATTTTGGGAGCATTAAACATTTCATATGCCTTATATTTTAGAGGAGAGGACCACCGTGAAGTAGTCAATGTGGAGGTGTGGTCGTGGTACTAGAGTCTAGGAGTCGGAATAGCGTCGGTGCAAGTTAGTTGTCGGCTGAGTGTAGTGCAGACGATTGAGTGAAGGAGAGAAAGAAGCCAACAACAAAGGTGTGATGAGAAAGGACAATCACACGGGTAGAGAAGAAGCAACCACCATAGCCAATGAGGACCACAGCAAGGGTCGGGCCAACTAAGACAGGTCACCAACAACATAGGGCCAACAAGGACAACATGGTCGCCAGGGTAGGGCTAGTTGTCAACTAGGAAGTAGCACACTCGAAACCTAGAAATTTATCAGGCAACTCAGAGAGGAGGTTCATGTAGTAGGCAAAAATAGTCTGGCAACACCTAGAAAGGACTCGGGTAGCCTAGAAAATACTCGAGCAACAATAGAAGGTTGTGGGCAGCCCCGGGCAACTTCAGGAAGGGGTCCGAACAACGGGTCTGGGCAGTGAATCCAAGCAATGGGAAATTGGTCCGAGCAGTGGGAAATAGGACCTGAGCAGGGGTTTGGGCATCCAGAAAAAATATTTGAGTTCGTAGCAAATTTTGAGTTGACAAGTTTTATGTGGTGAGATTTGTTTGAATCAGAGTTCGAAGAAATCCTTCTGGCTTCTTGTCCTGAAGATGGATCCTGATATGGATTTGAAACGTCGACAAAAAAATGAACTTCTTATGGTTTCTCTGAACTCCGATTCAAATTTTGAGTTTTTCAGCAGGTTGTAGAGATGGCCGCACCTGGTTTGCGGTTTGAAGATAGGTTGGATGGGGTGTCCAATTATAGTCCTTGGAAGGAGAGGATCATGTTGGTGTTAATGGAGAACGATATTTGAGAGTTTTCCAACTCCATTGTGGCCCCACCAATGGATCCAAAAGATCTAGTCATCTAGAAGCAAAAGGACATGAAAGCCAAAAGGATTATTCTAGATGGAGTAAATGATCTTTCAATCCCTCGTTCTACTGGAAAGACAACTATGAGAGACATGTGGGAGGCTCTAAAGAGTTTGTTTCAGAGTAAGAATGAGAATCATAGAACAATGCTGAGAAAGAAGCTCAAAGACACAAAGATGATAGGATCAGACACGATGCCAACTTATCTCACTCGGATCTGATAGGTTCGAATTGGCTACAATCGGGGAAGCAGTGGATGATTCAGAGTTGGTGAGGACAACGCTCAAAGGCTTCACGAAGGAGTGGACACTTTTCATCAAAGGAATCGTGGCACATGAGAAGCTCCCTGATTGGTCAAGGTTGTGGGATGACTTTGTTCAAGAAGAACTTGGAGATGAAGATCTTAATGGAGGTCGGTACAAGAATGATGATGAGAACGTTGGTCTTTCCATCCATGCAAAGACGGGAAAGTTAATGAATTTTTTCAGTGGAGAGTCTACCTCTCAAGCCGACAAGAAGAAGGACATGAGAAAAGTCAAGTGCTATGCATGTCACAAATTTGGGCACTATGCAGGTCAATGTTTGAACAAGAATAAGGGTGGAAATGAAACACAACCAGAGGTAGCTTTGTCAATAAAGGCTCAGGCGGATGAGTTTTCCAATATGTTTGAGAAGGAGTTCTTACTTGTTTCCCATATTTCTTTGGGCACCATATTAACTAGTGCATGGTTACTAGATAGTGGATCCATGTGTCATATGATAGGAGCACGAGAGTTGTTTGAGAGCTTCTGTAATGTCCCTGATTCGAACCCTTTGTAGTTGTACATATAGTTTGGTGAGTCGTTGGTACCAATTGTAAAAGTATATGTACATTTAGGTTGGTGAGTCGTTGGCGCTAAGTTTTGATGTTGTGTGCACTTGAGTAGTGCGTGGAGAATTGTTATCAAAGACAGGGTGCACACATTTTATAGTGTTGCGCGCACCTAGGTAAGTGCACACATTTCACAGGGTTGCGCACACTTGGGTAAGTGTGTGGTAATGACCTAGGAGTGTGTGAAGAGTTGAGTTATATATGTGTATATATATGATTGTTTATGTATTGAGGCAAGAGGGCCTATGTGATTATGAGGTTGGTGAGTCGAGACACAAATAGGCCAGTGCACATATCCATGTAAGTATAATCATTTTTATTAATAATATTACATCGTTGCGTGCAGACAGACTCAGACAAAAAGAGATGGGGGGTTGACTCCACTGGAAAAGGGAAAAAGGGGGTGGGACTTAAGTCTTAGGGAATATTTTATAATATTTTCGAAAAAGTGTAATGTTGGATAATTATTTTATGCTAAGTTCTCGAGGGTAGGGAACGAGTCACCAAGTGGTTTAAGCTACTTCTTAGGGTGGAAGATGTCAAGTTTAAGGCATGCAATATATATTGATGGTTTTAGTGTATTTTGGGCATTATTATGATTATTCAGAAGATTATTCATGTTCCAGGCTCTCGTGTGCAGAAGGGGGTCAGACTATATGGAAAATCTGATTATTCCTTATCTGCACAAAGAAGCTTGTAAGGATTTGCGGGGTTGTAATTAGAGTTTATTTTCGAAGAGGTGGGTTGTCAGGCCCATGAGAACTCTTTCTGGGTGAGAGATTGGTTGTTGAGAAGTGGGTTTTCAAACCCGTGAGAATACTCTCCATGTGAGATTTTTGTTGAGAATTGTTCCCTTGTGCATTGAGCATTAGTCATAGGGCTCAGAGACTTCCTCTCTGGCATGTTGTTGGTAACCCTGGAAGGGAAGTGGGGCAGTCGAGGGATTGTTGAGCAGAGAGGGGGCACACTTCCTTTGGTGTGACAAGTGTATGGGGAATGAGGGACTATGGGCTAGTTGCAACAGCGAGCGCCTAAGACTGAGCAATTATGTTGAGAATCAGACCTTAGTCTGGCATTAGGAACCCTTTTGCCCTGATGGATTTAATCCCTAGCTCGAGGGTGACATGTTGCTGAAATATTATGAGCAACAGAGTCTATGGATGGGAGGAACGACTGAGTTATAGGCGCAGTTGGTGACTTCCATAAAAGATAAGTGTTCTTTATGTGTTGTCTTGTTTATTGTGTGCTTGTTTATCTATGTTTGATATGGACAATTTTTTTATGTCGTCACATATAAATAAATATTGTTATTTTGTTTAATGTTGCTTGCCCATGTAAGTATGGTGCTTATAGCCTGTATTTGTAGTCGTGCATGGATATGACAAATGTTGATAGTCTTTCATGTTAAGTTAACCTTGTGATTTTGGTTATGAGTCTTCAAGAAGAGGATTGAGTGGTTGGGTGCGCAAAAAAGTAGCATGTGTGCACAAGAGCCTGGAATTCATGTGTGTGTTCAAGGTAATAGACCCCGTGCATAGGGAAATCAGAATTGGTGTGTGACATGAGGGCGGTTGTGCACACGGTTGTGTTGTGTGATCAATATGTTGGTGCACGCGGTTGTTTGAGTTACTTCCATTGCTTAAAGTTGTGTTAAAAGGAAAAGATTAGTGTGGCACATCTCAGTTCGAAGGTGGGAACTCTACTTCAAGTGATATTGCATATCCTATAGTTTAGTATAGTATCTGCGTAGTAGATATTTGGAGTAGCATGGCCTAGTATTATGTTTGGGATGTTATAGTTTGGTTGATTTAGAGCTACATAAGTTAAGGTTGTGTGATGTATCCCAGCCTGGGGTGGTTGAGGACGTTACATTATGGTATTAGAGCATACTTTGAGAGAAGGTTGTGTGATGTAGCCCAACCTGGGGTGGCTGGGGACATTACATATTGGTATCAGAGCTATTAATTCAATACTGGACTTGTATGGGCCAGAGGTCAACAAGAAAAATTAGATCTCCAGTTTCAACACTGAGACTACATGAGTTGAGTTCTACTTCAGGAAAAATTTAGACTCTTAAGTGGTTGAATTTGGAATATCAGTGTGGCCATCGTGCACATTAAGTAAGAATGTGCATATGTGCGCGCTAAATTCATGATATTGCGGAGTGCGGCACTAGAATAATACAGTAAATAATGGTGTGTGAGTGTGCGCACTAAAGGTTTGGGACTGCACAAAATAAAATTGTGATGCATGTGCATTACTGATATGTGGTGTACAAGTTAAAAATTGACATCGCACATTGACATGTGTTGAATACTAGTGTGCACATGAGATTTGGCAGGAAGGATTCTAACAAGATGGTGCACAGTTTTCATGAAGTTGTTTCATGAATTCGTCTAACAAATCTTGTTGTCTGCACATTTTGCATAACTAGCAGCTATTAGAGTAGGGCAGAATCAGTGCAGAATGTTAAAAGCATGGAAGATGCGCAGAGGACTTACAGTTATGATGACGAATTCGAGGATTTGTATGTCGGTTTGGGTGTTAATGGTACATAATCCAAGGAGGAGCACATGAATTTAATAGAAACCATAAAAGGATTGCAAAAGGATGTCCAAAGATATAAGGATAATAATGAAAGGCTTATGAGAGCCAAGGCACAACAAGATGACTTCAATGTCATATTGATGCAAAGTCTGGACATAATAGAAAAAAATATGGATAAGGAGATAGAGTCAACTAGGTCAAGAAGTCGCAGGTCTCATGATGAGAAAATAAGAGAAGCGAGGAGTGTTGATAGGAATCATCACCACTCACCAAAGAATTATTTTAAGAAAGCGCACAGTAATTCGAGTCCATCTCCTGTCAGAAATCATAAGAGAAGTACTGGGGTGGACAAGCTACAGGGAGAAATGAATAAGTTCAAACCTCCTACCTTTGACAGTGAGCACAAGAAGGATGAGGATGCAAAGACTTGGTTGTTGGGTATGAGGAAATACTTCCAGCTGCATAATTATTATGCGCAGGAAGAAGGAAGGATTGTTAGCTATCAACTAAAATGAAAGGCATCAATGTGGTGGGTTTCCTTCATGTATCAGTGACAAGATACAATATGATGACCATAAGACATTGGAGGAAACCATAAGGCACGCTAAGTGTCTTTATGAGAAGAAAAAGGGAAGACCAATTTTCAAAAAGGCTTGGGAAGACAAGATGAAAAGGAAGGTGGAACAAAGGAAGAAGGGGGATAATCCACCATTTTTCAGAAATACTGCACAAGGATAACCAACTCTCCAAGAGTCCAGAATGTGGGAGACAGTGGGGAAAAACCCATGGCAGCAATTTATTCAGTGTTGGAAGTGTGGCGGAAATCATATGCGTAGAGATTTCCTTCAAAGAGGTGATAAAGCGAGGATTATGCACAGTGTACAACAAGTTGCGACAATTGAGGACATGGGCATAAATGTGCCAAGGATTTATGCATTCCTGGATTTCAAGAAGGATGAGTTTTAGTCGCACATGATCGAGGTGGAAGGTAAGATTAATGACCAACCCATTGCTATTTTAATTGACTCATGAGCTAGTGATAGTTATCTGGATCCTAAGATGGTGGAAATATTCCATTTGCCAAGAAGCAAGCTTGGAAAACCTTGGTTGGTGCAATTAGCTACATGAGCAAAAAGGAAAATTAATGAGATGATTAAGGCATGTCCAATGGAGATGAATGGACTACGCACAAAATTTGATTTGAATATCATACCTTTGGGTTTGTATGATTGCCTCATTAGTATGGATTGGTTGGATGAGCACCATGTTGTACTGGAATGTTACAATAAAACATTTACTTGCTTGGATGAGGAAGGGAATTTAAGAACAAATCAAGGAATTCCAAGAGTTGTAACTATCAAAGAAGTTTCATTCTTGCAACTGAAGACAAGTTACAGAAAATGATGTCAAGTATTTGCAGTGCACATGGAAGAGACACCTAAGGATAAAGTGCCAAGTATTGAAGACTGTGCAGTATTGAAAGAGTATAAGGATTTCTTTAAAGAGATACCAGGATTGCCTCCAAAAAGAGATAATGATTTCTCTATAAAACTGGTGCCAGGAGCAACACCTGTATCCAAGACTCCTTATAGGATGAGTACGCCAGAGTTGAAGGAGTTCCAGATGCAACTTGAAGAACTTCTGAAGAAGGGGTATATATTCCCAAGTGTGTCACCTTTGGGTGCACTAGTTTTGTTCGTGAAAAAGGAGGATGGTACAATGAGACTTTGTATCAACTTCAAACAGTTGAACAAGGTAACAATAAATAACAAGTATCATTTTCCAAGGATAGATGACCTCTTTGATCAGCTACGAGATGCACATATATTTTCAAAGATTGATCTCATATGTGGATATCACCAAGTGAGAATAAAAGAGGAACAAATCAGTAAGACTGCCTTCAAAACAAGGTATCGTCATTACGAGTTTATAGTCATTCCATTTGGGTTGTCGAATGCACCAGTTGTCTTCATGTGTTTGATGAATGGAGTTTTCAAAAGTTATTTAAATAAGTTTTTCATTCTATTTATGGATGACATACGTATTTATTCAATGTTTAAATAAGAGCACGAACAACACTTGAGGATGGTGTTGCATGTATTGAGGGAGCATCAACTTTGTGCAAATTTGAGCAAGTGTTCATTTTATCAGCGACAGATTCATTATTTGGGTCGCGACATTTCAAAGGAAGGAATAGTTATCGATCCAGAAAAGATAAAATTCATTGAGGAATGGTTGACGCCAAGAAATGTCGCAGAGGTGAAGTCCTCTATGGGACTTGCAGGTTATTACAGAAGGTTTATTGAAGAATTCTCACATATTTCACATCCAATTACATCTTTGCAAAAGAAAGGTGTGCAATTTGAATGCTATCAGGATTGTGCAAGGAGTTTTCAGCACTTGAAAACTGTGTACATGTATATATGATGCATTGAGAACAGTGCATAAATAATGGGGAGGGGAATGTAATATCCCTGATCCGGACCCTTTGTAATTGTACATATAGGTTGATGAGTTGTTGGTACCAATTGTAAATGTATATGTACATTTAGGCTGGTGAGTCATTGACAATGTGTTTTGATATTGCATGCACCTGAGTAGTGCACAGAGAACTGTTATCAAAGATAGGGTGCACACATTTTATAGTGTTTCATGCACTAGGGTAAGTGCACACATTTCACAGCGTTGTGTGCACTTGGGTAAGTATGTGGTAATTACATGGGAGTGCATACAAATCTAAGTTATATATGTGTATATATATGGTTGTATATGTATTGAGGCAGGAGAGCCTGTGTGATTATGAGGTTGGTGAGTTGAGACACAAATAGGCTAGTGCTTCTATCCATGTAAGTATAATCACATTTATTAATAATATTACATTGTTGTGTGCAGAAAGACTCAGAAGAAAAGAGATGGGGGGCAGACCCCACAGGAAAAGGGAAAAAAGGAGGTGGGACTTAAGTCTTAGAGAATATTTAAAATATTTCCAGAAAAGTGTAATGTTGGATAATTATTTTATCCCAAGTTCCCGAGGGTAGGTAACGAGTCACCAAGTGGCTTAAGATACTTCTGACGGTGACAGATGTCAATTTTAAGGCATGCAATATATATTGCTCGCCTTAGTGTATTTTGGGCATTATTATGATTATTCAGAGGATTATTCATGTTTCAGGCTCTCCTGTGCAGAAGGGGGTCGGATTGTATGGAACATTTGATTATTACCTTATCTGCATATAGAAGATTGTAAGGAGTTGCGGGGCTGTAATCAGAGTTTACTGTCGAAGATGTGGATTGTTAGGCCCGTGAGCAGTCTCTCTAGGTGAGAGATTGGTTGTTTAGAAGTGGGTTTTCAAACCCGTGAGCATACTCTCCAAGTGAAAGTTTTGCTGAGAATTGTTCCTTGGTGCATTGAGCATTAGTAACGGGGCTCAGAGACTTCCTCTCTGGACTATTGTTGGTAACCCTGGAAGGAAAGTGGGGCAGTCGAGGGATTGCTAAGAAAAGAAGGGGCACACTTCCTTGGGTGTGACGGGTGTGTGGGGAATGAGGGATTGTGGGCTAGTTGCAACAACGGGCACCTAGGACTGAGCAATTATGTTGAGAATAAGACTGTATCTTGTCACTAGGAACGTTTTTTCCCTAGTGGAGTTAATCTCCAACTCGGGGGTGACCCGTGCTGAAAGCTTATGAGCAAAAAATTCTATGGTTGGGAGGAACGTTTGAGTTATTGATGCAGACCCCCCCTCCTATCCTAAGGGCTGTGCGACCTCTCGGTCTAGGATCGATCAAGAATCTGAGTTTGACTGACTCTTCGGCCCCTCAAGAACCTCAAATTCACTTATCAGGCCCTCTTTCCCTTAGTGTGCAGGTTATATGGAACCCGTGGCCTTCTCCTTAACACCTTTGGAAACCTTAGCGTACTTAGGCGCTAACTCTCTTGGTTAAGCCCTCCCTTTAATGTGACCAAGGCTATGACCAGTCGCCTATTCAAAAGGCACATCGCGATTTCGCAGTTCGCGACTTCTACATGTGAGTCACTCGGACTCTCTCGAATTCCGAAATCCTGACAGGAGCCTAGCGTGTGCTATTCCCTCGGTTCTCCTTCACTAATGTGACCCTTAGTTGCGATCGTGGGCCAATCTTTCAATTGTGTCGCGATTTCACTGTTTGCGACTCGTCTCCCTCTGGACAATTGACGATCTGGATCTCTCCTCGATTCGACAACTCAGATCATATCGCGATTTCGCGTATCGCGAGTTCTTGCAACTCTTGCCCCTGATTTCTCGAGTCGTGAAATCCCGACAAGGTCAGATCTACGTTTCAGCGCCCTCCTTCAATCAACGGTTGTGATCGTTTCGCGATTTCGTACTTTGCAAGTTCTTGTAGCTCGACCTTTGACTTCTTCAAGTCACGAGTCAGCGAAATGTTGAGATCACGCCACGCGTCCTCCTTGACGATGGATGGTTCAGATCTTTTCGGTGTTTCGTGACTTTGTTCCTCCTGTGTACTTTCAAAGATTTCAAGTTACTGCACTTTACCTTGGTGAGACGACCACAATCCATTTACGCTCAAACCAAACGGTTGAGATATTTATTCCTCTACGCTTGCTCCTCATTGTCTGGATGCTGATCAGATGGTCCAGATCTCTCCCTCTGAGCTCAAGCTTTTTTCAGACTTAGAAGATTTTTCGAAAAGATTCAAAGGTTTCGACCTTTGTCCTTCCTGCGAGTCTGCTTCTTGGATCTCGTTCGCACTTCTTGGAAAGTGTTACTCCTCTTGAGCTTGATCTTCTCAAAGATTTGATCTCGCAAGCACTTCTTACTTTTCTGGGAAATTCGTCAAACTTAGATCCAAAGATTCTTGAAAAGAATCCTTTCTCGCCTTCCTGACGTTCCTCGGCTCTCGTTCTTCGACTTATTTATGGAGTCGCTTCGACTCTTCATCGAATTCCAGGTATGTGCACTCTCTGCAACAGATCTTTACACAAGATTTGAGTTTTTGCGACGACTGTGAGCACCCTGCAGCAGACACTTTTCACTTCCTTCAAAGAAAATCTTACGTTATTTCTTCTGATCTTCACAAGTCAAAACAGACCCTGTCAACGCACTCCTTGCGAACTGTGTGCACACCTTGCATCGCTCATGAAGAAAAGCGAATTAAATTCTATGCAAACATTTCAAAGCTACATACACTCGTAGCAAGATTCATTCATTCTTGAAACAAACAACAATAACAGGGTATCATGGACAACAACAGGCTCACACATTTGGATCAATTTTCCTCTGTTATCTTCATTCAGAATCAAGAAAATGGTTACAGTAAAGTTCAAAGGAACAACTATTGTTCACAACTCCTACTTTCTCATAACTATCGTAACCCCCCTTTTGGGCGTACAAAACCTATCTTTATACAAAAAACTAACTACTATCTAATTGCGGTTACATCGAGACTAGGGTTAAACTCCCAGGTCACGCGTGCTCATTTTGTCTCCACGCGCGTGATCTTTCCTCTTTTGTTTTCTATCAACTTTAAAATATTGCAGTACCGGTCAGCGTTCAAGATTCTAAATTGGTCCTCAGGCACTGAGTTGTCCTGCCATGTGTACTTGTTGACGATGCTTCTGCATCAGTTATGCACGCAGTTGGTGACTTCCATAAAAGATAAGTTTTATTTATGTATTGTCTTGTTTACTGTGTTCTTGTTTACCTATGTTTGACATGGGTTAATTCTTGTATGTTGTCGCATATAAGTAAATATTGTTATTATGTTTAATGTTGCTTGCGCATGTAAGTATGGTGCTTATAGCCTGTCTTTGTAGTCGTACATGGATATGACAAATGTTGATAGTCTTTCCTGTTAAGTTAACCTTGTGATTTTGGTTGAGTCTTCAAGAAGAGGATTTAGTGGTCGGGTGTAGAGGAAAGTATCATGTGTGCACAAGAGGTTGGATCTCATGTGTGCAATCAGGGTAATAGACCCTGCACACAGGGAAATAAGAATTGGCGTGTGATGCCAGGGTGGTTGTGTGCACGGTTGTGTTGTGTGATCAATATGTTGGTGCATGCAGTTGTTCGAGTTACTTTTGCTACTTAAAGTTGTGTTAAAAGGAAAAATTTAGTGTGGCACAACTCAGTTCGAAGTTGACCGCACTACTTCAAGTGATACTGCGCAACCTAGATTTTAGTATAGTGTTTGTGCAGTGGATGTTTGGAGTAGCATGGCCAGTAGTATGTTGGGAATGTTACAATTTGGTTGATTCAGAGCTACATAAGTTAAGGTTGTGTGATGTATCCCAACCTAGGGTGGTTGGGGATGTTACATTCTGGTATCAGAGCATACTTTGGGAGAAGGTTGTGTAACATAGCCCAGCATGGGGTGGTTGGAGACATTACAGCTTCACAGAGTCAGACTCAAATATGCATGTGGAACTTGGTATGGGAACCAAGCATGCAGTGAAGGGATATGGAATAGTGTTATTCTAGATGGATTCAGGAGGTGTGTTGAGAGTGATGAATGTGCTATGGTTGCTAGAACTCGGAAGGAGTGTGCTTTGAGTCTCGTCAGTTTAGAAGAAGGGCTTTGATGTATTATTCTAGGATGGACATTGATCAATCCTAGAATATCTAGCTCATACACATAAGATGTTCTTCGAGTTAGAGAGAGAAACTTGTATAGGCTAAACGGCTATCCTATGCGAGCAATGGAAACTCATAGAGTGGCAGAGAACAAGGAGCAAGTAGCTTTGAAGGATTAACAACTCAAAGGGAATCAAATTTCAAATTCAGGTGGGAAGGAGCAACCTTCCAAGTCTGTCAAGGAGTCATGGTATGAGATGACCATACAGGATGCTTAGGAGTAGGAGGATTCTAGGAGAATGATCAAAGACAATTCTTTAAGGAAAGGTCCAAGCGAGATGGCAAGGATAGCTTTCTTTCAGAGGGAGCATCCAATCAGGTGGATTGGAGAGTAGCCATAGTGGCATATTTGACAGTGAAGACAGAGCCACCTCTAGGTGGTAGAAGTACCTTCCTCGCTAAGAAGCAGTGTTGATGTATTTATCATTGGACATGTACTTCCACATAGGCTTGGTGTCTATCATGTGGAAGTCGTTCGTAATGCCTCCCAAAACCTTATGAAATTCACTTTATGAGTATTTATTAAAGTGAATGATCTTTTATATTAATGTGAGATTAATTAACTTAAATGCCTAAGTTTTTGGCATTAGTAACTTAAGTGAGAGTTGATTGAATCATAGCCATTAGATCTAAAGTGAAGGTGATATCTAAATCTCGAACCTTGATCACTTTAGAGATCTAGGATTTAGGGTTAAATAAATGTTATAAAAGGCAGCCTAAGTGAGAGGATGAGACACACTAAGTGGGCAATGAGGAGATATCATTGAGTGGGTAAAGAGAAGTTCATCCAAGTGTGAGTGGGCAAGGCAGAGGAAAGGTGCAAAGGGGCAACAAGGGAGATAGAAATCAAGTGGGCCAGGCTATTTTTGCATTGCATTTCTCTGATGGGCCATTATCCTAGAAAGGGATCCCAATGATTTTATTAATAAAATCAAACTCATATTTGGTTTTCCCTTCAAGGTTTTTTCTAGGGGTGTTTACCTAGATATCTTGTGCAATGTGATTGGTTTCGTATTTAATGCTTTCACTATAATTTTGATAAGTAACCTAGCTGTGCATTTAGTTAATGAAGTGATTTTATTGGAACTAAGTGTCGAGTGCTAGGTTCAAATAAGTTAACAAGCATGATAAAGATCAAGCATTAACGTGTGCAAGAGTTAGATGGAAGAGTGTACACATGACAAGTGTGACAAGAGCATGCATGATTATTGTGACTGGAATTGTTGTGTTGATGGAAGATGAAAGGTCACAACTTGAGGAAGTTGAATAGATGGGGAAAAATCCAAATGTTAGGAAGGTAGGTGCAGTGACAAAGAGAGAGAAAATAAGTATTGGAGAAATTGTGTTGATATGGGAAAGTGACCCTCATTAACCACGTAGGTTTGCTCGATGAAAGAGATCAATTATACATTTCTCCATTGAAATGGAAAGCCCTCTTATTATGTCTTGACTTCCTTATGCAAGGTAAGATGTTTTGTTATGCTCTCTATCTAATATAATCTTATGAATATAAAATGTAAGAATCAAAATAAAGATGGGTTGAATGAGGGGAATGAAATGTTATAAATGCAACTTGGAATGTGAAAATTATTAGTTGAATCCTAATTAAAGGAGCAACGAACAAGATATGGAAATGAAATTGATAGTATTGACAATAGTTCCACTATTGTTAGAAATGAACCTAAATTAAACCCTCCTAACTCCCTCTTGAAGTGAAACCATCCAACAGCTAAGAACACTTCCCTATCACAAAACTAGTTAGTAACCAAGATGAAATGAAACATGATTAGACATATGTCAATAGAGAGAATAGTCCACTAGCTAAAGTATGTGCATAATTAGAGATCTAGAGCGGCCAATAATAGTCTCACGTCATTGAGAATCTTCCTATCCCATATCAGGTATTGGAAAGCATAACATAAGTGAGAGAAAACATCATAAAACTAGAATAGTCCACAAGTTAGAATGCTCACACCCATAAGAACCAATAAAACTAGGAAATGAGAGAATAGTCCCAAGACCAAACACAGTTCTACAATAGACCTATAGACACACTAGACAACAACAATCTTTGTATCAACATAGAAAGATAGTTTACAATGCCAAAAATAGAACAAGTTTTTCTTGAATGCAAAGCCTCTATTTATGGTTTTAGTTTGTGATTCTTGGACTTCCAACTTCTTGACTCTTTAGCTACCCTAGATGATTCTTGATCTACTAGTTCTTAACTTATTACAAAGTTTGTCTTATTCTCACTTTGACCAGTCAAACCATTTGTGACAATAAATTCTTCATGAAATTACAAAATATTGCTCACACAAGTTAGGTTTCATCAAAATATTCTCAACCCAATCATATACACTCATATTGCTTGGATGACCACCTTTTGCTTTTGCTTGCATATTTTTAGCACTTTGATTCTCAATCCTACCTTGGTTTTCATTTGGCTAGAAATTGTGTTGTCCTTGCATTCATTGCTCGGTTGGGAATATGGTTTTCCATCCTCCTTGCATTTCTATTCAAGCATGTAGCTTGCTCAACAAATGGTTTTTCTTTTAAGTCCGATAGATACACTTTCCATCCCTCATGTTTTCTTTGGTTCGGGAATGCCCTCTTCAGTGCTTTGGTTTGGGAATTCACTCTTTCTCCTTGCACTTGAAATCCTTGTAAGAAAATGACATAAGATCATGCCCATATTAACAAGATACTTATGAGATAGAGGATAGCATACTAGCTTGGTTACCCAATAGTTTGCTAAACAATCATAACAAAAAAACCAACAAAAGTAATTTAACAAAGAAAATGTGTGTTTTATTAGCAAAAAAGAATTAAACTAATGGAGAAAGAATTGATGAATAAGATAAAGGTGAGATTGTTTTCCCTCCTATGAATGCACAATATCATCTTTGCATCTTCCAATTGTTCATGGAAGGATAAATTGTACTTAATTCATTATTTAAAAGATCATTGCCATTTTTTAAAAATAAATTCCATAAAAAACTAGTAACTAAGGCTGCCATGGAGTATGGCATTCATAACAAATCAATTTGGGGTTAACAAGTATGAGGAATGTGATTTTGAACTCATACTTGATTTCTAGGCAATGTTTAATGGTCGTGGTGTCTTCTACCTGCCCCATTGAAAAAACCTACCATTTAATTAAAAGTCTTATGAGACTTAAATAAGACATAGCATCTGTGAGTTAGTCATTGGTTATGCCTTTAAACAAGTTGGTTTATAGGTATTTGGGCATAAAAAACATGATTCCGGACTTAGATTCTTTCCAACGATTATTGCATGTTCTATGCCACCTCAAGATAGCTCAGTTACCTGCAACACTCATTAAAACAATTAATAAATAAAAATGCAATTGTGAAATATCATGAAGAATAAGAATAGATTGTGATAAGCATGAAGAAGCCCATATAAGCTCAAGCACTATCAAGTTAAGATCTTTAGGCAAGATCTTGGCTCCAAAGTTCCCTTGTGAAGAAAAACGTTGCTTTGGCCATCCCAAAGAGTAAAATACATCTTGTCTTCATCCAATGTGCTATGGTAACTGCTCCAGTGATGATTTTTTTCCTATTGGTAGATTTTTTTAATTTCCTAGGGGTCCAATGGAGGCTTAAATATCAAAATGCACTCCTTGGCTCTCTACGAAGCAGTGCTAGCAAAACCTTCGATGATGCATTTTAGTTGCTTGTGCATTTTCCCTCTCTTTGGTGTAGTCCAATGAAGTCTCAAAGGAGAAAACACATCGCTTCACTCTCTAGGTAGGAATCCCAAACCATATAGAAAGCCAAGGAATTCACTTTGATCTTTAATTCTTTATCGAACCTCTAGGAAAGTAAAAAAAATGAACCATTAGGAAAAAAAACATCACCAATGATTCCCCAAATTTGATTAAGAATGCTTGTAAGGTGAGATGCACAATACCTTTGTGTGCCTTAAAAGTGAATATAGATACCAAAAATTCATGTACGTAAAGAAATACTAATCGGAGAACACTTCATCACTTGCAATACTCTTACAAATCTCATTACCATTCAATCACAAATAATCATTTATTGAAGGCAAGGAGTGAAAGAATCTTTAACCATTCAATCAAACAAGTGTTGCCCATCTAATATTTTGGAAATAATCAATTACTTCAGGGAACATGCACCCAAACTCAGAGGAGTGACTAAAGAGAATTGATACAATGAAAATTTCACAACTTGCTCATACTCAAAGCAAGTTTAGCAAGGAGACATGCCAATCACCCTTGGATACCAATTATTATCCAACGACTCAACCAACCTCACGTAAAGAAAAGTAGGGTCACATGAAGCAATGAGCAAGGATGATCTTGATTGTCAATCCCAAGAGTACAATGAAGTAGTAAGACCCAAAGAGAAGGCAACACCCATAATGCATTATCCATGGAGATGAAGATAAGTAGAGAATTCATTTATCACCAATGCAAGCTAGTCATTTAGTTAAACTCAATTAGAGATAAAACAAACCATTTGTTCATAAGCATTCAAGTGTAATTCAAGTGTGTTTATGGGACAAACCAATTAAAGAAATTGAAAATCATCCTAGAGCACCAATGGCATCAAAAGCTTAAGTCACAAGGATAATAAGATGTGATCAATGAGGCTTAAAGAATTTTGGAGGCCCCCCAACCCCTATGGTTTGGAGTCTATCGAGGGCATTAACAAGTTGGAAAGTCAACAAACAAAGAATGAGTTAGATGGTAGGAAGATACATTGCGTAGCTAGTTATTTGATAGCTTCTAGAGTTGTTAGTGGGTTAGTCTAGAGCTAAGATAGTAAAGTGCTAATAATGTAGATTGTACATATATTGATGTATTCTATTTATCTTAGAGAATAAGTAATATGATTATGTATTGTTCTGAGATTGATTACTAGTGTTAGCACATTTTATTTTCACTACTAGTGGGAAATTGTCATAAATGAGTTTAATTGAATTGGCAATTCCATGCCACCGACGATGCCAATTGGTTTTAGAATACAATTGGAAGCCCTAGGAGAGAGAACCAAGAGAGATAAAGGCTCATAGAAGATGATAGAAGATCACAAGTGAATAAACGACAAGAATAAGAGGAAGACCATCGGTGAATAGATAATTACATGTGCTAACAAGGATACAATAGTCAAACAAAAAACAACAAATTAAATAAACCAAACAAATTGGCATAGAACTATAAGAACAAGAATATTTATTGAAGTTGAACATGGGGATATCACATGGCAGATTGTGATATTGTTGAAGAACAAGAGGGAAACATGTATTTAAGTTCCTTACTGTTAAGCCCTAATATTGGCTCATTACCCCTTAATGGAGGCATATTATATTAGTAATGTTATTTTATCTATGTCGGCTTTAGGCCATTAGTTGTAATTATACCTCCTAGTCTCCTA
>ML859560.1:8304-25419 GCA_009831015.1 Picea engelmannii | reverse complement strand
GTTAAAAGAAGGAATGCCTCCCATAGTAGGATTCGTTTGAGGGATCTTAGAACCACCGAACAAGAATGGAGTATAAGGAGGATTTGTGCCCCCAAGTTCAATGCTATCATTAGGGTGAGCAACTGGGATGGAGTTTGAAAACTGCGAGGTAAAATTTGACATACCATAGAAAAAAGGACTAGAGGCCATAGGGATGGATTGAACATTATAGCCTGGTGAGTGACCAAGACCCAAATGGGTTCATGGAAATAGGTTGAGCATTCACTATAGGATAGGAAACAATGATGATAGGTGCCTCTGGCACTACAACCATTGTGGTTGTAGGAGTCGAAGGGGTTCCATTAACTATAATAGGTCTGGGAATCGAGGGGATCCCAGTATTTTGATGAATCAGTTTAGTACTCATCCTTGTAGAATCACAATTATGAAAAGTGGAGGTGTGTGTACCATGTCTAATAACTCTATGCCTTTTAGAAGGAAAATACTCAAAATTCGGTGGTAAATGTAACAAGCGGCGAGACCGACTGGGATGTTGGTCTGACTCCATGATGACTCAAGATATAAAAACAAATCCTAAGGAAAACTAGTAATCAAAGAGCACACCAAAATTAATCAAATGACCAAAATTCACACAAACAGGATAAAGTGGCTGAAAGGGCCTCCCTCCCTAAAGTAGGTATGCCTCGCCCAAGAGGGGCTTGAGACTTCCTGCTAAAGATCGGTGGTAACAAAATCAGTTATAAGGGCCCTCGTGGGATTAACAACCAGCCGGTCAGATCCCCTTGGAGAGGTAATCCTCCATAAATTCTGTGTGTTGTCTGACCCTTATCTGACCTAGGGTACCTTTAGAATAACCCCTGTAAGTAACCTATGTGGCACCTAATTCAAGCAACTAAGAAACCACTGTATAATTGCTGCACATGAGAGATGTCATAAGTCAGGTCCATCGTATGGGTAGGGTAGCAAAGATTGAAACCTTGAAAGCACCACCTCTCATAGAGTTAAGGGCACTAGAAAGATCCCCATATATGAATAGATCCCCAGAAATATCTCCGACGCTAAGAAGGTATCGGGGGGATATCCCTTCAACTCGCGCGACCTCATGATTAACTCTAGTGTAAGAGAAGCCTCCTGATATTACCTATTATACAATGGATTTCTCCACTCCCTTAGTTAGACACATATGTTTCTTTAATAGCCTTGTAGAAGTTTACTCGCAAAATACTATTCCAAGGCACTAAATCCTAAGCTAGTTTGTGCACCCTAGAAAATAAACTCGTTACTAATCAATTTTAAATTATGGCGTTAGTTTTAATGGTCGTGTTTACTCAAAAGGTGCGGTCATGAAACTGGTGATGTTATGAATCAACAAGTAAAGTAAATGAATATGAAACAATTCAAAGAACTAACTTCAATTTCCAATGAATGAGATGATTCCTAAAAATGAAACTTTCAATTCAATTATGCAATTCAGAATAAAAATGCAATCTTTCTTTACATGCACTAAGCTAAATGAAAAAGACTCAAAATATCAAAATGCCAATCAATGCAAAATGCCTAATATTTTTGTATTTTCAATATAAGAAGAAATAAAATTCATGGATTGAACAACAAATTGATATATAAAGAATATATTGTGTATAGAAAGAGACAACTCAAGTAGGATACCAAGAATTAAAACACCCATCCCAATGTACAAGTACAATCAAAATGAAAATATGATGAGAAAGGCACCGCCCAAAAATTCAACCAAAGACAGGTTTCCCGTCATCCCACAGACACTTAACAGTCACTATAGAAACCCGAGAAGACTTAACAATCATCAAAACCTACCCAACAACCACAAAACCCAACAAATAATCAAAATAGGTTGATGTACGTGACTGTTCAAGGGAACATCGCGTATGTATGAAGCTTTCATAAGGACAACATGCGTATATACGCGTCTGTCAAGCAAAAAAATATGTATATGTGTCAAAAACACAGCTAGGTAAAGGATAAGTCTGAAAGACTCAGACCCAGAGTGAACATAGGATTTGAAGCAATGATACGACAAGAAACACAATATGAATGAGAGAAATATAAGGAGAAAAATACTCCAAAACCCAAGAAAGAAGATTCAATCCCCAGTATGGTCACCAATTCTGTTATGAGGAAAATCTCTCTATGGCTAAGGGAAAAACACAACAGACAGAAATGAATGAATAAATCAACTCTATTCTCAAGTATTCTATATAAACAAATATGCTAGCAAGACAAGATAAAAGACCTACCTCATCTAGATGTTTGATGAAGTCCACCATTGAGCACTTGACCCAAATCAATACACCTACAACTAGTCCTCAACAACTAAGAAAAGAAAGCATATGGTGATAATATATGACGTTAGCACATTCAATAACATAATCCATTAACATTCATAACAAATACGCCCATGGAATAATAATTCAAATATTTGCAAGATATCAATTGGATGAGAAAAGAGTATTTCTATTAAGATATGATTAGCCTAAGTGACTAAGTTACATAATTCCGTGTCGGCATGGTTCGGAACTGAGAAACTAAGTTCCTTCTAGTTGGGTCTCCACCAAAGGAAATCTCATGTAAGAGAGATAATGGAGTTATCAATCAATAAAGGAAGAGCTTGGGGGCTGAACACTGTGTTCAGACTTAAAGGATAAAGGGATGCAGACTCAATCTAAAGTGAATAATTCCTCTAGAGTAACATTGCTCTCAAAGTTGAATTCTTTCTCGTTTTTTCCATAGCTCATAATTGGCCCATTTATAGCCTTCAAATGGAACTAAATGGCTGAGTCAGAATGTTTCTAGTATACAGAAGGCCAAGGATCATTGATCTCCTGTTGTGACATGGAAAACCGACACCATTTTTCATTTTTGGGCACATTTCCCGATGTATGCGGGTTGTAGTGGTGCAACCTGCATATACACATGTTTTATAGTAGGAAAGGTGTGTATATGTGGAAAAAATGTATTTTTAGCTCTGGGATTTGCAAAAAGCGATGAAAAGTCTGCATAGGGAAATGGAAAAAGGCCTTCTATTCAAGATTACATGGGGTGAAGAAAATATTTCTATAACATAGTGGTATCCAAAAGAACCTCATCTCAACAGAGGTCATCAAGTAGCTAGCCCTATCGACAACACTGCACCCATAACCCTACACCATCAGATGGCTCCATAATGAAGTGATCTTCACGTCATCCAATAGTGCCTCCTATTGTACCACATCAAGCCATTCAAAGATGAGGTATTTTGTGATGTTGCTCCCCTTGAAGTTTGTGATGTTCTTTTGGGCCAACCGTAATTATGGAAATGCCATGTTGTATATGAGTCTATACCTCGCAATGTTATTATTACTTTGAACATGAAATTGTACATGATACCTGAGGTAGTCCCGCCTAGTGTTATTTCCTTGATCTCTGCCAAGCAATGCAGGGAGGTCATTTCTCAAACTGGTAAGTTTTTCTTCTTCATGATTCTCTCTTAGAGTGAGTGAAAGGTTGCATCCACAACCATGGTCTCAACATCTCACCTCTCCATGTAGTAGAAGCAAGTAGATAAGTTTGTGGAAGAATACAAAGACATATTCTCATCACCTACTAGGGTACCTTTGCATTGTCAAGTCAAGCAACCCATCAATCTAACCCTCAGTGCACCACTACCCAATGGTTTAGTCTATCACCTCTCTCTGCTATAAAATGGGGAGATCAAGCATCATATCCAAGAACTTCTCCACAAGGGCCACATCCACCCGAACTCATCACCTTGTGGAAGCCCAATCATGATGGTGCAGAAGAAAGATGGGACATGGTGACTCTGCATTGATTACCATTCCCTAAATAAAATCACAGTCAAGAATCGGTACCTGATTCCCTAAATAGATGATCTCCTTGATCAGATCAAGGGGGAAAGATACAACATTAATATTGATATCAAGGCTAGGTACCATCAGATCCCAATAGAGAAGACAAATGTATGGAAAATTTCCTTCAAGTCAAAAGAAGGTCTTTTTGAATGGTTGGTAATGCCATTTGGTTTGAAAAATTCCCCAACAAATTTCATGAGGATGATGGATGATATCTTGCGTCCTTTCACTAATTATTTTGTAGTGGTGTATCTGGATGACATCCTCATCTACAACAAGACTTGGGAAAAACACTTGCAACATATTCAACAGGTTTTGCACACTCTACGGTAGCACAAGCTATATGCCAACTTGGAAAAATGATCCTTCGGCATGGAAAGGGTCCAATACCTAGGATACATTGTTTATGTGCATGGTGTGCATGTTGATCCAACCAACATCCAAGTCATTCGTGACTGGCCAACCCGAACCACCCTCACTTATCTTCAGAGCTTCTTAGGCCTTGCCAATTTATATTGCAAGTTTGTGTTGGGATTCTCCCATATTGCATGGGCCCTTAGCCAAATCTCTCTTGCTCTTCTTTCCTTTCCAAAAATTGTTGATCCAAGAGGATCTGAGTGGCCACCCACCTTTTCCTACCAACTCAAAATAGTTTTTTGGTAAGTTACTATTTTTAGCAGTTTTTTGGGTCCCAAACTTCTGGGGCCATTTTGAGGGCCTAAACGACTTTTTTTCATGATTGGGCACCTCAATGTTGGCCAAAGGATTTGATTGATCCCCCTAAATGAATCTCCTCATCAAGACCTTTCTAATGAGCTACCGTGTGCCGATAGTGTGCGGTGGGTTTTGAGAAACAGACTGAGGAAACCCTAGCAACTCTATAGTGATTCCTTACATGCATTGACATGCCTGTTGTCGCAACGGTTGCATGATTTTTTTTGGTATGACTAGACACCCTGCAACTGAAGGATCAAGATGAGCCCATAAGGCGGGGGGGACCATCCTCTTATAGGAACGTAGCAGCGAATGATAGAGTTGGAACAAGAGCCAAATGACCCACCTTTGAGCCGTCGTTGCACATTAGAGAACAACTCTTGTCCAAAGAGAAGGGACTTGGAAAAGCAATGGATGTGGAGCCAAGAAAATCTCATCCAAAGGAATCTCAGGGATGGGAACCAAGAAAATGAATTCCCTAATTGGAAAAACCTCCAAGATATCTCATAATCTCAACAAGGGCAGGGGAATACACTCAGTTCATGAGAGAGCACACCCTAATAGGAAAGTTCTTAAGGCGTTGGCCTTCAAAGTGAGATTTATTGTGATGGATCAAATATTGGTGGAACCCTAAGGGAGACTACGAAGTTCAACTCAGCTCCAAAGGGTTTTTCACGATTATCCTCTACAACCTGGAAGACAAGGATAAAATATTTGACAATGAGCCATACTTCTATAACTTGATAGGATTATTCCTTCGGTTATGGACAGACTGCTTCAACCCAGAAAAGGAGGATTTCATAATGGCCCCAGTATGGATCAGGATTTATTCCTTGTCGTAAGAGTTCTGGTTGGAAGAAATACTAATGTGTATGGGAAATACTGTGGGATGATATGTCAAATCTTCGGAAGCCACAAAACAAGGAAAATACACCTCCTATGCCAAGATATGTGTTTACATGGACATATCAAAGGATTTACCAGGATTAGTAACCCTGGAGTATCAAGATGAATACTAGAACCAAACAATAGACTATGAGCACATCCCTTTCTACTGCTAAAAATGTCACAAGCATGACCACCTCTTAATCAAGACAACTCTCTAAAAATAACCACCAAAAAATCCTATGATATTCTCAACCAGCTATCGGGAGAAGAAGAGGTCCAAGATCCACACAAAGTGAAAATCCAGGAGAAAGAAAAAGGTCAAGCCTCGCATCAATCTGACAAAGGCAAAGAAGATCATCCAGGGGACAAGACAGATGAAAACGGGGATACCCTTATGTAGTTAGACAAGAAAGACTTGGCAGACATAGACCTTGAAAAACTGGAGGAAGCACTCAATCAGAAGGATCTGCACACAATTCCTATGGAACAACTCAGAAAGGTTCAAAAAGTGTTCATAGACTCCACCGCATGGTCCACTTCATGGCTAGTTATAGCCTTAGACCCAACCACAGACTCAAATCTTACCCCACAGGAAAACAAAATACGGGGACGCAAATCCGCCCACCAGCTCATCGAATAAGTAGGGAACTTTATTCTCAACTCAGGCCAAGTTCAACGACTCTCGGAGGGATACCTCCATCCACCTCCTCACTCATCATGAAGAAGATCATAACTTGGAACATTAGAGGACTCAATGGAATATCAAAGTAGAGGACTCTTCGAGACTACATACGCATTGATAATCCATATGTTCTCTTGTTGCAGGAGACAAAATGTTTTGGAGTAGAAGAAGAGACCATATTTCACCATTGTTAGAGAGGTTGTGACTCCCTCCACACTGACTCTAACTGTGCGACAGGGGGATTGGTGATCCTATGGAACCCCACAACAATTATAATAAATAGGCCCTTCCCCACTGTAGGTACGATCAAGACACACTTCAAAGTCATAGGATCTACCAAGGAAGGAAAGATCACAAACGCTTATGGACCTCAAAGCCCATAGGACAAATATAATTTCTTGAAGTGAAGAAATTCCATCAAATCACTGTTGAGCTCACCTAACTGGTTGTTGGGAGGTGACTTCAACATGATCCTTTCACTGGAGGAGAAAACTGGGGGCACCAAACGGATTGAGAAAGACAGTGGTAAGTTTCGAACCCCCATATACCAACTAAATCTTATAGACATAGAGAACATAAATCATATTTTCACCTGGTCCAACCAAAAATCTAGACATCAGCAGGTTTCTTGCCAGCTAGACCTCTTTTTCATATCGAAATCCCTATTGTTGGAAGATCCTACCATAGAGGCCAACATTCTACCAAAAGAAGGCTCAGACCACTGACATGTCTCGCTCTACCTGGATGAAGGATTGACGCCAAAACTCAAACCCTTCAGATTTGAGAAATTTTGGCTATCCCACCTTGAATTTCATCGGCTCTCAACTTCCTGGTGGAATCAAACAAAAATAGAACATGGCACCTGCATGTACAAATTTCAGCAGCGACTCAAAAAATTCAAGACACATCTGAAGCATTGGAATAAAACCACCTTTGGGAATATCCTTCAAAGAATGCAATAAATTGAGAACCTATTGGAAACCCTACAAAAGACCGTCATTTCAGGAATAAGAACCATGAACTTAATGAAGGAAGAAGAGGAGCTTTAGGCGGAATTGGAAGAACGGAAAAAGTAGGAGTAAATACTATGGTGTCAAAAATCTAGGGTTCAATGGCTCAAAAAGGGTGAGAAGAACACCAAATTATTTCACCGATCAATGGTGCGCCATAGATACATAAACATGATAACTCAGCTGGAGGAAACTCAGGTTAATACCATTAGGGAGAACAACAGAATTGTTGAGGAATTAATCAACTACTACAAAGACCTTCTAACAGAAACCATTGATGAAAGAGTGTCAGCAATCAAAAAAATCACCAGGCACATACCCTCCCTGGTAACTCAGGAACAGAATGAAGCCTTAATGAGGCCCATCACTCAAAAGAAAGTTGACCACACTGTCAAATAAATGCCCCCAAGGAAAGAACCCAGTCCAAATGGATTCACTTCAGACTTCTTTCATTATTGTTGGGATATGATCAAAGAAAAAGTTTGGTAGGTGGTGGAGGAATATAGAACCTCAGGCCAAGTCCTCTCAGCCCTTAACACCACCTTCCTCATACTCATCCCAAAGGAAGAGAGGGTCACGGACCCCAAATAGTACATACTGATTTCCCACTGCAATTCCATCTACAAAATCATCACTAAAGTCATAGCCACACGTCTCAAACCAATTCTACCTTTTTTCATCTCTATGGAGCAAGTGGACTATGTGGAAGGCAGGAAAATTATGGACAACGTCATCCTCGCACACGATATTATCCACTCTTTGAAGATGACAAAGACCCTAGGTATTCTCATCAAACTCGACCTCTCTAAATATTTTGACAGAATTAGTTGGTAGTACATGCGCTCCTTACTAGAAGCTTTCAGTTTCGACATCCACTATGTACATTGTATCATGAGGCTCACCTCCTTAGCCTTCTTATCTATCCTTGTTAATGGCGTGCCCTCCCAACTCTTCTCCCCTACCATAGGAATCTATCAAGGAGACATCCTCTCTCCTTTCCTCTTTGTTTTAATGGCAAAAGGGTTGGGACATTACCTTAAATCCTCTGTTCTGGAAGGCTCCCTTAAAAGCCTTCCTCTACACAACATTAAACCAACCCCCTTGCACAACCAGTTTTTTGATGACACCCTCCTCATGAATACTCTGACATCTGGAGAAGCCACTAAACTCAATTCTTTCCTCATTGATTTTGTTGATGCTTCGGGAATGGTCCTAAACCTTGAAAAATCTAAGCTCTACTTTTTCAATACCCCATTAGCCATCCAAAACCATATCTCCTATCTCCTGGGTATACCCAAGATCTCCCTTCCATCCAATTATCTAGGCATCCCCCTCACAGGTGCACCCACACGTACCATCTCCTAGGACAGTATGCTACTCTCCATCTCTAATAGACTCAACAAATGGACCTTCAGACCTCTTAATATCATGGCTAGGTTGGTGCTCCTCAAGTCTGTTCTTCAAGCCTTGCCAACCTACCTTTTTACTGCCTTAGAAACACCTCGGTTTGTCATCCAGGCCATCAGGAACATCTAACATAGATTCTTATGGCATGGGAACCACCCTAATAATAAGTGGGCTCTAGTTGGTTGGGATAAGTTATGTAAACCTAAAGCCTTGGGTGGACTAGGGCTTCGGGACCCAGGAAAATGAAATCAAGTTATGGGAGAAAAATTGTGGTGGTGATGGATCAAGCACTCTATAGAACTCTAGGCACAAATATGGAAACAAAAATATGCATTAGCCACCTAAGAAGAGCAACTAATCATATTCAACAATTAGATACATGGATCCAATATATGGAACACGGTCTGTGTAATTAGGCTAATCGTTAAGTGTAGACATGAATCGATCCCCCTAGATCCACCTAGATCTAGAACAAAACAAGATAGAACATGGGGCTTTCCCTAGGCTCTAATCATCGAATTTACTACTGAACAAAAGATGAGAGACATACCTTTAAGTGTCGCTTCCTTATGTCTTTGTTGTTCCTATTTCGCTCTGGTGCTCTTGTGATACTGATCCTGCAATGAGACACAAACCAACCAAAGTGAAAGAAGTAGAAGTATATTCAATGACAACCTATGAATATGATCAAGTAATTATGCAATAAAATAAAGATAATTCCATGGGAAATAAGCATGCCACTGTATTATATTAAATAATAGGAAGAGATATTACAACTGGATGCCTTGATGTCGTAGGGTTCCTTCCAACATTTCCTTACTTCCCACACACTTCTTGCTCCAAGGATTCCGAGACCATGGATCTGATAGCTACTCACAATCTATCTTGACAAAGAAAAGCTCAAAGACACTCTAACCAAGCTAACAATCTCAAGCCAAATTTATAATCTTAAAGGCTCAAGAATTTTCCAACCCAATCAAGCTAACTTTCTCCATGAAAGTTCCTCTCTTTTTATAAGATGAAGAGAATAAGATGAGGAGGTTAGGATAATCCCACTAAATCATGAAAGCGAGTAAGATCAAAACCATTCGGAAGCCACCTCACCATAGAAGCTTCTCTTTCTAGAAGCATCGAGAAGATGCTCATTTTTCCCACGTACGAAGGCCGTCGCACCCTAGCTATAGTGAAGCTTGTGGAAACTCTGCACCCTAGATATAGAGAAAGGTATGTAAATTAGGCATTTCCACACCCTGCATATATAGTAGCCTGCGGAAATCCTCCAAAATAGGGTTTTTACAAAGGAAAACACAACTTCTTCTCTCAGGAAAAGTTATTCTCCCTTCCTTCCTTAGGAATTCAGGATACTGAGCCCTCTGAAGACAACAGATAGTTTTACATCATTAACGGTCAAAGGGATGATGAAAATAATTTGTAACAGATAACCTGCCAAAGTATGAAGTTAGAACAAAGTGATAGCTGAAATACTTTATCGAGTGTGTGTAGGGAACACAGGACAGTCGGTCGGAAACCTGCCAACAAACAAGGAAATACAATACAATAATATATCATCACTGAGGTAGGAATTCCCATACTCAAAATAAAAATGACTCAAAGCCTAAATGCCGACATGTGAAGATCCATGTCAAGTAATACAGGTCATGGCCAACAAACATACACTATGGATCCATGCCATTATGATTCAAATCTGAACATAGCCACCAAAAATACACTATGGATCTATGTGTTAAAGACTCAAATTTGAACATAGACACTGTTAGGTTATGAAAAAGGTATAAATACCTTCCTTTTTCCCACATTTCATGATATCATCCTGATTGACTTTTCGATTATTTAGGAGCAAATAGAATAGAAAATGAATAATATACTCTTTAGCGTTATTGTTGAAGTTAGATTACATAGATCCTAAATATGATTGGAATTGTCTGGTTTTATTACAAGATTGGTTACATATTGTCAAACCCAAGATAGAAAAGGAAATATTGAAGATGCACAAGCTATTGGAGGTTGAATACTTTATGGCGCAAGGCAGTTTTGAAGATGATCGAGTTGCTTATATTGTAATAGTAAAGCAATCCTGAGTATCTCTCGATTCTCAGGATAGCTTAATTAACCCAAATTATTGTAATATATAAGGGGTAAATATATTATGAAAATAGGTAGAAGAATTGCACCCAAGAACTCGGAACTTAGAATTGCTATGCGTTAGCAGTTTTTGTAAAATGTTGTACCAGCGATGAAATCAATAGAAGCTTCGAGCGGTTTTACCATTTCTATATACTGAATTTCAAATAGCAGTGCTTCTAAGGACCAAGGGCCCAGTCTGAAGGAGCTATTGTTCGACCTATAATTGTATCAGTTCAATTTCTGTTTTTTGATTCGATTCTCTTTTACAATAGTTAAATGAATGCATAAGTGTGTTGATGATTTCATGTCAATTGCAAGAGATATATATTCCCTGAAGCATTAGATGATTGTTATTCCAATTCCTATTACTGATATTTGATGCGTGACAGTTACTCATAAGTTCACGTTTGTTGTTCCTTTCACTTAGTTTACATTTGTTGTTCCTTTCACTTAGTTTACATTTGTTGTTCCTTTTACTTAGTTTGCATTTTCTGTTCCTTTCCGTTAGAATATAGTTGTTGTTCCTTTCAATAGAAATATGATTGTTGTCTCTTTTCGACTAGGTTACAACCTATGTTTCTTTCCATAGATAGATTAATTCACCTTTTTCTTTCCAGCAATTTGATTCATAATAATAGTCATTTCTGCAAGTCTTTATCTAGATTCGATTACTACTCTTAAAATGAATTCAATAGATTAATTAGTTCCTTTCCATTGCACAGCTTTAGATTTCAATTCCTAGAATCTTTAATGAATGTTTGAGGAACTTGATTGTTGATAAAATCAGATTTTCTTTCACTACACGATTTTAGCCTCTACGAGCTACTTGCATAGACTTTGTCGATATTATTTGAGATAAAAGATGAATCCTCGAGTTGATAAATTAATGTTAAACTAAGGATGTTTTTAGACATCTTTATAGCCCATCATTTTGGCACCGTGGCCGGGGAAGAATTTCAAAGGTAGCATAGATTATGCCTCTGGAGGACAAGGTATTGAAGATGGAAGGTAAGAACCTACGCAGGCAATAAGTAAGATGCTTATACCAACACCTACCTCTAGCTGATGCATTAAGAGGTTGCATAGGTGTTTTTTTCTTTCTTGATTTTTCTTTTTTGGGTGAAGTGTGTATGACTAAGAAGAAAGATCTTGAAAAACCAAAACCCCCACCAAAAATTACCAAAGCCCAGGACTTGGTGCTCCCTGGAAGAAGCACTTTCATAGACGACATCATCTGAAAAGCAGAATCTCAAGCTTCGGTTGGACCTAGGAAAGGATCTACCCGAATCCCTCAGGTGGCAGTTTCACCAACTGCAACCCACACCGAGATTCATAGCAAAACTAAAGGGACTGAGCAAATCTTTCAGAGCACAGATCTTCCAACCCTCAACCCTTTAGAAGAGGGAAACTCTTGTAATCTGGAGGAAGGAGAAGGAGAAACCAGTGGGATAGCTAAGACAGACCCACCACCCGATCCTGAATCTCCTGTGAAACAAGAAGGCATACCCGAAATCCCAGATAGAGGGAGTGAAATCAAATCCCCTAGAGCATCAGATAACCAATCAATTCAAATAAAATATCCAGATCAAGAAATCCCTGAATATTTCTGGCATATTTTCGATAAAATGGCACAACCAAATCCACAACGTCCCCAAACTTCCACTTTGGAATATCTGATAGTTGATCCAATCGCCAAAGCCCCCATGAAGGCAATTCGCCTAAAAAACCTGCCAACCTTTCATGGATTAATCTCAGAAGACCTGGATGCATTCTTATTTGAATTTGATTTCCAATGTAGAGGGTATGATTACACCTCTGAACCCCAAAAATTAAAATTGTTCTCCTCCACTTTGAAAGGAGCAACTCTACGTTGGTTCATGGGATTAGGGGGAGGAACTATAAACTCATGGGATGAGATGAAACGGGCCTTCTTGAAAAAATATCAGGATTATTGTAGAACCAGAGACTTAAAAGACGAAATATTTCAAATGACTGCAAAAGAAAATGAATCATTAGAAGAATATGTCGAGAGATTTCAATATAATTTACAAAGATCACCCTATGGCACATTACCAGGTGAAGTACTTAAGGTAACTCTGATTAAAGGTATGAAAGATGAATGGGTAGAAACATTGAATTTAATGGGGAAGGGTGACATTTATCAATAAATTTATGATGACATCATCCTATTGTGCATCAAGTGCTCAAGAGGAAGTTCACAAACCAAATCAAGGATGTGTACCCCCCTCACTAGAAATAATATTATTACCAGCGGGGGTGTTACGCGAGATGAAGTTGGTAATCTCTTAGAAAAATTCAAATCAAATATTTTGAGCACTTTGACTACATAATTGGATGTGTTGCAGGCTAAACAGAAAAAAATAGAAGCAGAACAAACGTTGGCCATATTTTTCCACATGTGCAGAAGAAAACATGGTCCAAGGGATTTCCCTTTGGACGTGGTCCATGTTTGCACTATATCCACCAAGGATCATGACACAGAACACTTCCCATCACTTCCTGGACTGAAAGCTATCTTTAGAGAAGAAGAAGAAAAACATATCCATTATATCTGATGGCTCATCGTCGTCAATGACAGAATTGACCTCCAAATACACTGCAGGACCCTTCCTCTTTCTTCTCCAAACAGTATAATCAACAACAAGCTCCTGGTAGCACATGGCAGGGTCAACCATTTACTAATCAGAACTGGCAGCCCCAACAATACCCACCTGCAAATCCCACTTGGCAAAACCAGCCTGCTACAAATCCTGCCTAGCAGAATCAACCAACTGCAGTTTCCACTTGGCCTAACTCACAATATCCCACCTCATCCTGGAAAAACTTAAATAACAACATCTACCCTTCACAGTGTCCCAACATGACTACCCAAAACCCAAATTGGAATCAGAATTGGTAGCGCCCCGTGGGGATAAACAACTAACCCATGGGGATGGTCCCTCAAACTTAGCCTACGTTACAAGCACCACTCCAATTGCCCCAAAACCCACAATCCCAATTGTTCCCTCAACTACAAGCCCAACCTCACCCTAATCCAAATAACAGACCGGCTCAGCTCGTCTAGATTATGGAGAATGGAGAAGGAGAGACTAGCTCGGTAGGGTGCAGCGAACTATGGTTGAGATTGGGACGAATAATCTCTCCTGAAGAAAATAATGTTTTTCAAGAGCACGAGAGTGAAAAACAACCATCAATAACACCTTCGACTGTGGTAATAATAGAAGAAATCGAGTAGGGGGGAAACACAGTCGAATCACAAGATCCTGATAAGGATGCAACGCCCTCCCCTCCGTTCCCCAAAAGATTGATGATAGAAAAACCGATCGTATATCCCAACTTCGACATTGTAGGGGAACTCAAGAATTTATATATCAAGATTCCACTCCTACAAGCTCTTCAGGACATCCCAATCTATGCAAAAATGATCAAGGAGCTATGTGGGAGAAAGTCTATCAAAAAAATTAAAAATCCATTATCAACAATCCACATGGTAGGAGCCTTGTCTGATCTAATTTTAGGTAGACAAGAACCGGTTAAATATGCAGATCTGGGGAATCCCATAGTGACAGTTCAGATCCAGGGCTATTCTTTTCCCAATACACTAGTTGATTTGGGAGCAACCATCAACATCCTGACTATGGAAAACTGCAATACCTTGGGTTTTAACTCCTTCAAACCCACCGCAATAATGCTCCAGATAGCAGATCGATCGGTAGTTCGACCAGTTGGCACATTACATGATATAGCCATCTTCGTCGACTCTTGCGAATATCCGGCGGACTTCCTCATCATCAACCCAAGAAGTAGACTTGAAGGGCATCCATTGATACTGGGCAAGCCATGGCTTGCAACAGTATATGCGTACATAGGATGTCGAGCAGGTAATATAACAATCATTAGAGGGGGTATCACAAAGAACCTCACTTTATATCCTCCTGCTAAACCAAGTCCAACTTTTGTATATCCACAATTTCCACCACTGCGATACCCAGAGAAGGATTTATGAGCCCCTCTTATGCAGGAAGAAGCCCTTAGACATAAAAACCAACTAGAGGATGATGTAATGAGTGGGTTTATCAATAATCCAACCACCATGAGCAACTTGACCTGCCAGATGCTCCAAGTTTTTCTAGACTGTGAAGCACAGGGAGACCTGCTGGAAGATTTATTGGAACAACAAATTCCAACTATAGCCATTCATAATATCAAACTCATTGAGATTGCACCAGGGAGGTCTCCAAACATCAATGCCAATTTAGATGAACAACAGCAGCAGAAGCAAATTCAAGTCCTCTCCAAATACCAACAATATTTTGCATGGGAATATTATGATATGAAAGGTATTGATCCGCAACTCTACACACACCACATTTATGTTGAAAAATATGCCCAGCCTATCCAATAGCCACAGAGAAGATTGAATCCTCACCTCAGGGATATCATTAAAGAAGAATTACAAAATCTATTGGATGTAGATTTTATATATCCCATCTCAGATAGTCAGTGGGTTTCCCCATTAGTGATCATCCCAAAGAAAAATGGGAAATGGCGCATCTGTGTTGACTACAGGGAACTTAACAAATCCACTCAAAAATACCACTTCCCTTTGCCTTTCATTGACCAGGTCCTGGATAATTTAGTAGGAAAGAAATTCTTTTCTTTCCTAGACGGTTTTAGTGGGTACAATCAGATTCAGATTGCCCCAGAAGATCAATATAAAACTACATTCACATGCCCCTGGGGCACTTTTGCATACAGAGTATTACCCTTTGGACTTTGTAACGCTCCAACCACTTTTCAAAGGGCCATTTGAGCATATTCATCGATCTTATTAGCGAAGGACTTGAAGTCTATATGGATGATTTCACTCCTTATGGCGATGACTTCGATCAAGCACTGAATGACCTAGCGAAAATACTAGAGCGGTGCATTGTGACCAGGTTATGTTTAAGACACGAAAAGTGTCACATGATGATGACAAAAGGTGTCGTACTAGGGAATTATATCTCTGCAGATGGAATTAGGGTAGATCCATAAAATCTAGAGGTAATCCTTAATCTACCTACACCACACACACAAACTGAGGTACGTAGTTTCCTTGGCGCTTCAGGATACTATTGTAGATTTATTGAAAATTTTACAAGAACCACTGCACCTTTACATGATTTGACTAGTAATGTAGAATTTTAGTGCCCTGACAAGTGTGATGTGGCATTTGCAAGACTCAAGAAGTTGATCTCGACAACACCGGTCTTGAGGGGGCCAAATTGGAAAATACCATTTCACATCTCCACAGATGCATTAGATATTTCCATAGGCATTTTCCTCGGACAGGAGGAGGACAAGAAACCCTACGCCATTTATTTTATTAGCAAGAATCTTAATCCAGATGAACTTAATTATACAGTAACAGAGAAAGAGTTTTTAGCTGTTATACATGCCATCAATAAATTTCGTCATTATATAACAGGCTATCTGGTCATTCTGTATACTGATCATTCTGCTATTAGATATCTAGCTAATAAACCAATTACTAATGGATGGGTCACCTGATGGTTTTTACTATTGTAGGAATTTGATATCACCATCAAAGATCGACCCAGGAGAGAAAACCTCGTCGCAAACTTCCTATCCTTCATACCCAAAACAGACGACTCCTTAATAGTCAAAGATCGATTTCCAGATGAGCATTTGTTTATCGTTACTACAAAGCCACCTTGGTATGCTGATGTGGTAAATTACCTGGCAGTGGGAAGATTACCGACACATCTTTCATCAAGGGAAATAAAATTGATTGTCCAACATAGCACATGATTCACTTAGATTAGTAGATATCTCTTCCATACAGGAGCTGATCTTGAGATCCACAGATGCGTACGAGATGAAAAAATCTATGACATACTAAAGGCTATACATGATGAGCCCTGTGGTGGGTATTTTGAAGATCGCAAGACTAGACACAAAATTCCACAGATGGGCTATTATTGGCCCTCAATATTCAGAGATGCAAAGAAATATGTCCAGACCTGTGATAGTTGTCAACAGATGGGAAAACCAGGTCAGGTTGATGAAATTCCTTTGAAAGCACAAGTAGTTGCAGAACCATTTGAGAGATGGGCACTAGACTTCGTTGCCCCCTTCAATCCAAAGTCAAATCAAAAGGCCTATATTCTAGTCGCAATGGACTGTACATGACTAAATGGGTAGAGGCAGAAGCCTTACCAAATGCAACAGAAGAAGTAGTCATCAAATTTCTTTTCAAATTATTCATACGCTATGGACTACCAAGAGAGGTAATTACTGATGGGGGGTCACAATTTACAGCTCATAGAATCACCACCACCCTGGATAATTATCATATCAA
>WSFP011406477.1:0-25419 GCA_009831015.1 Picea engelmannii | reverse complement strand
ATATGAGAAATAATCAATAGTTTTTGTTCAAGGGAAGTAATGACTTCCAAAGGTAGCTACAGCTTCCAAATGTAAAGGGAGGGATAAACCTCCAAGAGGAAGATACAATCCTCCAATATCAAGAGAGATCTGAACTCTCTATCGTTGCCTCTTCCTTCCACCCAAGAATATATGAGAGATCATAAAACTTTATTCAATTCTGGTCTGTTCAGAAGACCCAACTTGTACAGCATGCCCCGCGCTCAATATTTAACATATGATTCTGAAACCCACACACAAGAAACTACAGTCCATACTCTTTCCAATGGAAGTGGTACCACTACATTTGGAGTCTGTATGAAAAAGTTATGATTGTTTTACCCAGAACACTTGTTTTTTGACTAGTTTCAGGACTGGTCACAAACCTTATATTCCACAGAGTGTATCTCCATAATTATAGCGAATCAAGAGCTGAAATTTTTACCAGAGGTACCTTGATATGTATTCTCACTACCATAGTGATTTCACCATCTGAATCGTTCTAGAAAAAAAGTTATAGCAAAAATGGTAAGATGACCTGAAAATAACATACCTTAGAACACATCACCAAAAGACTTCATCCTCCCTTGAAATMYGGCCTTCTTTTACTTCTTCTTCTTCACTCTGAAATTAGAMTTCTATCAAATGAATGTATAATGATGTTTATTTATACCATTTATGTCACTTCCTTTTAACAATAGGGCCGACCTGACACTTTCTTATTTTGTAATTCTTTTCTTTAATTATCTTTAGGGCCTACATGTACAATTCACTTTGTCATCTTCAAAAATTCATTTCTCCTCAACCATGAGGATCCACGTGACATGCCACATACCACTGGAAACAGCATGATGTATACTATCCATCCATGGGTGTTGTATCTGTATGTGCATTTTCCTTCATGTCCAAATAACTTTATCAATCTTGTGGTCCAAAACCCATGACTAGGGTTGACATCAATGACAACAACCAATATTCCAACAACCCCTTGTGCGATGTTATCCCTGGAGGTACTCCAAACATGTCCTTTACAGAGGAATTCCTTGCTATATGTGTTAGGATCTATAGATCCTAGTGGCTCTAAATTTATCAAGTTTGACATCACAAATGTGAAGCCTCAGTTTCCTTGACATGTGGCATTCCAAATACATGTGGGTTACTTGAAGTATACCATCAAGCGTACTTTTGATGATGAAGGCATTGCAATATGTGTGATGTCCCTGATTTATTGGAACGATCTCAGCTCTCCGACTCTCTCTCAGTCTTCAACCATGTTGACTGCTTTTGACGGTCGTTCATTCTTTCCTCACGGTATTCTTCATGCATTTTCGGTCCAGTTAGGTGGGAAGATGGTAGAGGTGGATGTCGAGGTGGTTGATGCGCCCCTCAATTATAACATTTTACTAGGACGCAATTGGACTTGCGCTATGACTTCCATCATATCTTTTGTCTTTCGTACTCTTTATTTTCTTCACGATGGGAAGATCGTGATGATTGATCAGTTGTCCTATCTATATGCTAGCCCTAGTGCATATATTGGACCATCGATCCTCGTGGTTGACAATTCTCAGTCGGCGATTCAAAATATTGGTGTTGGAATTTATTCATCCCTTATAGGTACCTTCAACTTCATGACACCAGTTCACCATATTTACGCCATGTCCAATAGGCTCGTTTCGTCAAAGAGGTCTGTTCCAATCTGCACTTCCTATTTTAATGATCCTTTCTTCTTGATGTTTCTATCATGGTAATCCTTCTCTCGTTCCTTTTGTACCTACTGATGGAATCCTGCAATAAATTTGTCTTCCTCTAGTTCTACCAACTGCGCAAGGATATTTTGAAAAGTGCTAGTGTCATCCATATCTATAAATGCTACAATTCTTAATCTAGGAACCAAATACTCCATAGGTCCCACTGCTTCCAGACCATAGACCAACTTAAAGGGAGTCTACATTGTCAGCTTCTTGCAAGTAGTTCTATAGGCCCATAACACTGTTGGTACTCACAAATCCCAATCATCTATGTTTACACTGCAAATATTTGTCAGTGTTGTCTCCAAGATCTTATTTAAAGCTTCAACTGTACCATTCGCTTGTGGATGGTATGGAGTGCTCTTCCGATGATGGACTGAAAATTCCTGATTCAGGGCTTCAACAGTCTTATTAATAAAATGTGTACCTTGATCTCTCATAAGGATCTTCGGGCACCCAAACCTGGTTATGATATCATCAAATATAAACCACGCAGTTGTAGTTGCACTATAGTCCTTAACTGCTCTTGCTTCTGCCCATCTAGTCAAATACTCTATCGT
This sequence comes from Picea engelmannii, assembly GCA_009831015.1. Lineage (NCBI taxonomy): Eukaryota > Viridiplantae > Streptophyta > Pinopsida > Pinales > Pinaceae > Picea > Picea engelmannii. The sequence goes on along the minus strand of WSFP011406477.1, from coordinate 23,090 downwards.
AGTGATGATGTATCTAGCTCATATGTGATTCCCTGGTGGGTTGATAGGTCCCATGAAATCAATGGCCCATTTCTCAAATGCCTGTAAGGTTAGCTGATGTGATAAAGGCATCTCATCCCTTCTGGAAGGTTTCCCAACTCTTTGGCATACATTTCATGCTCTGTAGTATTCCTTAGTGTCTCTGTGTAAAGAGGGACACCAGAGGCCAGCTCTAAGAACCTTTTGCGTTGTTTATTTTATTGCATAGTGTCCTCCTACGATGCCTTCATGTGCTTCTTCCAGAATCAGTGGTCTTTATGCATCCATAACACATCTCCTCAAGATCTCATCAGGTCCCAAGTTATATATTTGTCTAGCTATAAGTGAAAAATATGCAGCACGAACTACCAGCTGTTTCTTCTGAATGACTATATATTCATGAGGTTCCATTCTTGTTGATATGAACTGGACTATCTCGGCGAAGTGATCATCAACATTTCTAATGGCTAGAAATTGTGCATCTGGTAGTGTATCCTCCAAACTGATAGGTTCGTCTCCATGTTCTAATCTGGACAAGCGATCAGTTCCCTTGTTCATTCTCCCTGGCTTGAACACAATCTTAAAATCATATTCCTGGAATAACAGTAGCCATCTGCATATCCTTCCCCCCAACACTGGCTTGTTGACTAGGTATTTCAACGCAGAGTGATCAGTGAACATCTTAAAGTGTCCTCCCAACAAGTAGTGATGAAACTTCTGCAATGTATACACCATGGCTAAACCTTCTCTCTTAGTGGTAGTGTAATTTATCTCAGTTGTAGAGATCTTTCTGCTAGCAAAGGCTAATGGATGGTAAATATATCCTGATCTTGGTTATGCTAACATTGATCCTAATGCAATAGATGACGCATCAACATGCACATGAAATTCCTTACTCCAATCTAGGAAAACCAGAATAGGTGCAGTGACCATTTTCTGTTTCAGTGTATTGAAGCTTTGTTAACATTCCTCTAACCATTGAAACTAACAATATTTCTTTAAATCCTTCTCCATGGGTGTTTTTGTCTGTGCATATCCCTTGATGAACTTTCTGTAGTATCCATTATGTCCCAGCGCAGTGCGCAGCTATCTAACTGAAGTAGGAGGGGGTAGATCAACAATAATGGCAATCTTGGAAGGATCTACTAGCAACCCCTTATTATACACAATATGGCCTAGCAACATTCCAAAGGGTGAAAAGAAGATACACTTCTTTAGGTTCAGGTAAATATAACATTGCCTGCACTTATCCAACATTAGTCTTAAACATTCAATATGATTTTGCAATAAGATGAAAACAGTCCAATCATAAAAATATGCTTCCAAAAATTTATGTAAAAATTCTTTGAATGCTTCGACCACCACCCTAGAAAAGATGGTTGGTGCATTCTTCAATCCGAAAGGCATCACTGTGTACTCGTAGGAACCCCATTCTATTGCAAATGTGGTTTTATGGCGATCTTCCTTGGAAATCTTGATCTGGTGATAACCTGAAAATCCATCTGTGAAGGAGTAAACTTCATGTCCTCCCACATTATCTAGCACTTCGTCAGTAAACAGTGTAGGCAATGGATCATGTAAACATGCATCATTCAGCTTCCTCAAGTCTACACAGATTTTGATCTCTCATGTGTTCTTATCTTGAACAACCATAGGGATTATCCATTCTGACTCTTCAACAGGTTCTATGATTCCTTCTTCCAACATTCTGTCTAATTCAATCTTGATTTCTTCTTATACTTGGGATTCAATCTATACGGTCGTTTCTTGACTGGCCTTGCATATGGTTTCAAGGGGATCTTCATTTCTCCCATGGGCCCTTTAATTCCATTCATGTCGGTAAACTTGGTTGGAAACAAGTCCTGATAGTCATGTAGTAGTTATGTGATCTTGTCAATAGTGGCATCATCCCAATAATCTCCCACATTTGCGAGCTTAGGTGCTTGCTCTGTTCCAATGTTAACTTTCCTTATTTCGATCAGTTGTCCAATAAAAGGTAGTTCAACTCCTGGTCCTTCTATGTCTCTCTGACCTTCTATTTCTACGATGTTCACATTCCTAGGATCATCATCTTCATCAGCATTGATATTGTAACAACCTTGCAATTTCTGAAGAGGTGCAGTCCATTCATCCTCTTCTTGCTCAACAGGGAAGTTAGGTGCCTCCTTAAAGACTTTTTGTCTTACAACTTGTAGAGCTTGATCTACTGTAGGGTACTAACTTTCAAATAAAAATGTAGCTACGAATTTCAGAGTCATACCATACCAATCTGCAGTGGTGAGGCGTCATTCTTCTTGAAGATACCAATTAATAAGCATTGTGTCCAAAGTGTTGATGAACTTATGCACCCATTTCTCCTGAGGAATTCTGCTCCAAGCCTCCTAGCAACTTCACACATCGTGCTTCAGACAGTTTTGACCTGTGTATCGAACTTCGCACCCTTCGGCTTGTTCTAGAAAGCACATTGTCATCAAAGTGAGACATTGCACCCACTCTGCAATGTTCTTCTTGTGTTTTCCCCACCATCCCATTGGCGTAGATTTCAAGGCCTCATCAAGTGCCAATAGTCTCTTTTGTACCGGTACAATGTCTTCAAATTCCAATAATAATGTTTCTAAATGATTTAAACCACTTAAGGTGGGAAGATTACTTACTTCGGTGCCAATCCAGCGAACTTGCCTAGTCAATCTGGCACATCTCTATGTAGAAACTTCATACATTTTGTTCTGCCAATTCTCTACTGCTTCTTCTGAGTCTGATGAGCATGTGTTGTCACTTCGCTAGCTTAAATTCCCATCTATTGTAGGATTAATGTAATCTTGTTGTCTCGCTGTCAATTTATATATATTCTCTAGTTTGTTCGTGTGGTCTTCTTCTCTGATGAGTTCTGTGTATCTGCGACCTTCATCAATATCCAAAGGTGCGATGACCGTAAGGCCATCACATTCAAATGTCATTCTTCTTTTCTTTAGGTCAATGACAATGGAATTATTGAAATCCCAATCAATTCCTAACAAAATGGGATAAGGACAACTCTCGTCAACTATCTCAATCACCTCAAAATCTACAAACATCCTTCCCCCGTCGATGTCCATAGGGACATGCTCCAGTATTCCAAAGGGGCTTACTACCTGTTGATTATCCATCCTGAGACTGATAGGGGAATAAATCAATTTAGGTTTTCCCATGAGTCCCCAAGTCTTCTTTGTCATAACATTGACTTCTGACCCTAAGTCGAGGACCACATAATCTATATCATAATATTCAATCTGAGCATTCAGGTGAAGTTCCTTATTTGTCCTTCTCTTTCTATATACTTGATGTACTGCTTTATTTAGTAGAGGATCTATCTTGCCTATCTCATACTGTCTGATCAAATTTCATAGTTCTTGTACAACTCTCTCATCCTTAATCAAATTTATGCAAGTGCATACGAATTCCATAAGCTTGCTTACCTCTTTTCCTTCTCCGAGTGAAGCAAACTGATCGAATGCTAGAGGCATTCCACATTCTCTCACTTATGGTTGTGTCTTTGATGAAGAATCATGATCTCTTTCAAATTATTTTCTTGCCTCTTCAAATGTCTTCTTCTCTTTTCTTGGATCAAACACTTGTGTCTTCTCAGCAGCTCTTCTGACACCTGATTCTTTTGTAGTCTTTCATGGGGTCACTTTTTCTTCTCCTGTAACAACGCCTCCTCTAGTAATAAAAATGACTCTAGGATCCTCTCTGCGAGGTTCTGCTGAGATTAGTTGTACTTTTTGGTTTCCTCCTCATCTCTCCTAAAGTTTGACTAACAGTGCGGGACAATCTTCAATAACATGTTCAAATGAGTTGCAGTAGTTGGAAGTGGTACAAGGGTTCTGGCACTCCCTTTCCAAGTGTCCTGGTTGTGCACAGTTATAAAAAATGATCTGACCTCGACCTCAACCCATACCTCCTCCTCTTCCTCTTCCTATGAATCCTCCGCGAGGGTTGAAGTTTCCTCTTCCTATGGAATTAAACTACATAGTATTTCCCTCTTGTTGCATCTCTCCTTGAATCCTATATGTATCTCTTGACTTTTCATGCAAGAGGTCATAAGCCCTACAGTCCTTCTCATCATGCCCCACATATTTACAGAATGTGTAGTAAAGTTTGGTAGGTGTCTAGACATATTTTTGCATCTAATAGCATTCACCAGGGTGATGTCTATTTCTACGTACCTCGCACCAATGTAGATTAACCTGCTTCAAAGGTCTCGGAGCTCCAGAGGCCAAGTATTCATGAAATAGGGGACAATGCTCCTTTTCATGTCCCTCTGACTTGCATATGATACACCAGATGTCTTCTCTTTTATCTTTTCCATTGTATTTCTTCATATATTTGACCTGCAGAGATAAGCTAGTTAGTTGACTCAAAATTTGACTCATACCTAAGTTGGATTCTCCCATAGGGGTTGATTCTAGTTTCATGGTGATTTCTAATGCCTTAGCCTGTGAAGAAAACTTCTACTACATCAGAGGGACTCTGATGTGTGGTAAGAGGGAAGCAATGAACTATTCCTTGTTCCTCTCATCTGGGATCTAAAAAATCAATCGTCCTGTCAAGGTTTTAAACCTATGATGACACTTCCAAACATGTTTAGATACTCTCTGCTTGATTTCTTTCAGTTTTGTAATGCATTGTGACTCTGACCTGGGTTTCTTAAATTCTGCACTCAACATAGTCTTGATATCGTTCAATGGTTTAGGTCGTGCAACTCCTTTAACAAACTTCATGTACCAGCTAAGTGTGTGGTCTCTCAAGGTAGTACTAAACTGATCTCTCTTAATTGCTTCGTCATTAACTTTCTCAATACTCCATACAACCTCTCATAAGAACCAGTGTTGATCGGGATCTTCATATCCATCTCCTCTAAAGTAGGTAGCCTCATTTCATATTCCATAGATCTTCCTAGGTTTCTTGATTGTGTATGCATTGAACTGTTGGTAATAGTTCTCCGAGTGCTCTGATAACTCTGTCTACTCTGGTTACTTAATACTACTAAAACAACAGGAGGAGTAATATTACTTACTTCGATAATCGGTGCAATTCCTAGAGTTTCTAATTCTTCGCAGTGAGGTTCTTCAGTCTTCTCTTCCTCTACCCCAGTGGAACCTAAATGTTCCTCATTGAATAACTCTTCTTCTTCTCCACTGTAGAACCCTTCATCTTGTTCTAGTGATTCGTAGCTCTGCTCAAACAGGTTTACTAGAGGAACCTCTCTGAAGGTTCTCCCATTGTGCGTATGTCCAACCTCTGTGTCGTTGTCGTTGTCTGAGTTCTTGAAAATTAGCTTTTCAATCTAACCAACTATTGTATCTTCAATATGTTCTCATGCAATAGAATCTTGATATTCAACTTCAAAACATGTAAAAAAATTCCTCTTGGTCCCTTAAAGAAATACCTCTTTGCTTGGATATATGACTCTACCCTGTCAATAGAAAACTTGATAATGTACCCTCCAATGGTGCTATCAAACCAGTGATCTACTGCTCTTGACACAACGTTATCAACTCTTTTGACCTTCTTGATCATCATCAACGTCCAAACCACAAGTGGTCTAGATCTGATCTCAAACTGGGTATCTGCTAATCTGGCTAACCACTCGTATAACTCCTTATGAATTCCTCCAAAGAAAATCTCATGTATATCAGTAAAGATATACCTTCCCAACCAGTCGTCAGTACTAAGATCAGGGTTCTTGTTCTAGGCTTCAGCCAAGTCTTTTTATTGTTCTTCTATCAACTTCTGAATCTTTGTCTTTGATGGAAACCACCTTGACATTCCCTCAATAATATCTCGTTCCCGGCAACGGAACCATTTGTTGGCACAGGGGCAGACCCAAGGTTCAATTCTAACAATGCACGAACAAGCCCTAACTACTGGACCTTTTGGAAACACCTACAAAGCAGATGCAGTCTCACCCGAATTAGAAATAGGGGGTTGCAGGACACAGGTGTCGACAACCATAGGAAATGAAAGTGGGTTCAAAGGGACAACACACTGATCCATTTATCCTTTACCAGGTTTAAACCTACTTCGCAAGTTATATCTCAAATCTAACACAATAATGCACTAACAGTATAACAGAAAGCAAAGAACATAGTAGAAATCCACAGAGACAACAATATTTACATGGTTCACCCTCTCCCTAGGGCTACGTCCACAAAAATGTGTTTCTTGATAGTATGGGAAAACATACAGTTCTATCTGCACTCTTAGCTTGCAGATGTCTCTCTCTTTCTCGTCTTCTCTCCCCGCCCTATGCACCTAGCTACAGGTTTGATATTCGCACCCAGCTAAAGATCTTACAATACCAGAGTGCTCTCACACATAGCACTTCTCTCACTCACAACAATAATCACTCGATATTACAACACAACTCTAGCCAATAACGAACAATGACCAACCTCGAACGAACCTATCCCAAGTCCTCTAAACCTTTATTTATACATTACAATGACTCTCAGACAACCTTAGGCTAAAACCTATGTGTCAAAACCCTAAATACCAAAACCCTAGGTGTCTAAAACCCTAGGTCCACTTTGACCCCCATTTTCAGGGCTTCGCCAGCCTGTCTTTCCATCTTTCCCGCGAGGTTCTCCAAAGCATCCATCGGTGGCTTTTTCCGCTTGTTGAGTTGTCCATGATCCATATTCCTTGTTGATCTGTCCTCCTCGATCTTCTCATCCAACAACTTATTTTCCCTCACTTCACTCCTTTTCTGCTTCTTTGATCACTTCGACCCATTCTCAATCAATGTGCCTTCCACACAGTTCGTACTTCGCCTTTTCTCTTCCTTTTTCTTCACTTTCTTCCTTAACCCATAACCAAGGGCCAATAGAAGATCAGTCACATGTTGGAATGGCCATGCCACTATCAGCAACAGAGATAGCGTATCAGGTTGTTCGTGACTCTTATGTCGATCCCGATCCTATTACCTCACAGATGGATGAGGAGGATCATGTTCTTAAGCCCTTGTGGGCCACTTCGTCATCTAGTTCACATGACTTCCTTGATGATACTTTTCCCTCAGATGAATCTATCATAGAGGCCATGAATAGTTCTGAAAAACCTTGGGATGACATGAATCATTGCTCTTATTTTCTCCCAGAGCTTGCTAGAATCGAACAAAATGACTTTAGATCTAATCTGAGTGAGATAGTCGGTCACGTTGTATTTTCGCTTGATATGCACAACATTTATGCCGAGGTAAATATGGAGAGTATCTCCCCTACCGTCATGATTGATATCTCTCATACCCCTAGCAAGATTGAAAATGTGCACATCAGTGCGGATTGTTCACCAGAAGAAATCCTGATCAACACCAACCTCTTTAAGGAATTTCGAGATGTATTATCTTGGTCATATGAAGAGATGCCAGGAATCGACCATCAAATTGTCAAACATGAGATTAAAACTTACCCAGATTCTAAGCATGTTCGACAACGTCTTAGATATTTCAATTCCCGGAAGACCCCTACTATTAAGGAAAAGGTAGAGAAACTGCTTAATGTTGGATTCATCTACCCGATTCCCTTGACTGAATGGGTATCCAATCCCATTACTATGAATAAGAAGCAAGGAACCATCTGTGTATGCATGAATTTTCGTGACCTGAACAAAGCTTGTCCTAAGGATAACTTCCTGACACCTTTCATTGATCAGATCCTCGACGAGTGTGTGGGAAGCAAAGTTTTTTCTTTCATGGATGGATTCTTAGGGTATAACGAAATTCATATTAAACTCGGGGATCAACATAAGATGACATTTATTTGTCCTTGGGGTACTTTCGCATACCATAAGATTCCTTTCAGCCTTAAGAATGTCGAAGCAACCTCCCAACATGCTATGACATTTTCATTCCATGATATTAAGCATATAGTAGAAGCTTATTTTGACGATCTCGCTGCTCACTATCATAAGAGAGTAGATCACCCTAAGCACCTTCGACTAGTTTTTGAAAGATGTCATCATTATCGTATCTGATTGAACCCTCATATATGCATCTTTTGTGTTAGGTTTGCACGTCTTCTAGGATTTTTAGTCTCTAATACTGGGATCATGGTAGATCCGTTAAAGGTCAAGGAAATACTTCGATTGCCTCCCCTATGCACTATTCGACAACTTCAAGTTTTACAAGGGAAAGATAACTTTTTATGTCATTTTATAGTAAACTATGCCAAATTACTAAGGGTTTCATGCATCTTTTGAAGAAGGACACTCCTTTTATCTGAGATGAGTGAGCCCAAGAATTATTCGATGCTTTGAAGAAAGCCTTGGTATCGACACCTCTACTGAAGTCTCCTGACTATAGTAGAGATTACTTGATTTATGTCATTCCATATGAAGAGATGATTGGTATGGTATTTGTTCAGGAGGATGATGAGCTCCACGAGCAAGTCATTTACTATCTTATTCGAAACCTAGTCAGCTCTGAGATCAAATATTCTCATGTTGAAAAGATAGATTTGGTTTTTGTTCATGCAGTCCAACGATTATGCCATTATATATTGCTTTGCAAAACTATTGTGGTTTCTAATCTCAATCCATTTCAATACGTTATTACCAAGCATATCATAGGGGGGGAATACAATAAATGGATTGTCATTTTACAAGAATTCGATCTCGATTTCGCTTCTGTGAAATCCAAGAAATCACTAGTCTTTGAAGAGTTAATATCCAACTTCCCATGATTAGACGGGGATGTTATTCATGTTGATTCTTTTGTGGATGAACACATTTTCCTTGTCTCTTCGTCTGACCCCTGGTATGGAGACATTGTTCTATATCTTCAAACTTTGAATTTCCCTCAGCATCTCTCACAATATGACCGACAATGTATACGATACCGAGCTAAGAATTACCTTATCCTTGGTGACACTTTGTATCATCGAGGAATAGACAATATCTTGCATCATTTTTTAAATCACGAAGAAGTCGATTCAGTTATAAATGATTGCCACAGTGGGGCTTGTGGTGGTCATCTATCTGGGCTTATGACAACCCAGAAGATTATGTGAGCCAGTTATTTTTGGTCATCTATCTTTAAATATTGCGTTGAAGCAGTTAAGAAGTGTCACCCTTGCTAGGTGTTCACTCAAAAAATGCACTCACATCTAGCCCCTCTCCATCCAGTCATTATCGTCGGTCCCTTCACCAAGTGGGGGGTGGACTTTGTGGATTGCAACACAACTTCAGTTGGGGGGCCTCAACACATTATCATGGTCGTATACTAATTTAATAAGTGGGTCAAGACCATGCCTATATTTAAATATGATGGGAAGATTGTCGCCTTCTTCGTATTCAACCAAATTATTGCCAGGTTCGGAATCCCCAGTGATATTGTCACTGATCATGGAAGTCACTTTCAAAATGAAATGATGGAAGAGATAGAATCCAAACTAGGGTTTAAGAATGGTAAGTCTTCCCCTTACTACCCCTAGGCAAATGGACAGGTAGAGGTTGTAAACAATTCTCTCAAGACCATTTTGTAGAAAACTGTCAGCCAGAGAAAATCTCACTGGCGTATCATGTTATACCCTGCACTTTGGGCATACCGAACCTTAGTCAAGACTTCCACCATTTTTTCTCCTTTCCAGTTAGTACACAGTGTGGATTAGATCTTACCTATTGAATGTGAAATCCCTTCTCTTAAATTGGCAGTTTTGCTCCTACTTGACACTTTTGATCTCGAACGATGCCTTGTGCACCTAGAGAGCCTTGATGAGCATCGTCGAGACACCTCTACGGCTATTGAATCGAATAAAAGACGTCTCAAGGTCCAATACGATAAGTTTGTTTTTCCTCGGTTGTACGTTGAGGGTGACTTGATCATGTTATATTATCAAGCCAAAGAACCACTAGGTCCAGGCAAGTTCAAACCCATGTGGCATGGTCCCTATATTGTGCGACGTGTCTTGGAAAAAGGAGCCTATGAATTAAAATATTATGAAGGGAACATGATGGTTGAGCCCATGAGTGGGTTCTACCTGAAGAGATATTATGTTTGAGCCCCAATCTTGGGCGTAACTCTTTGTATACTAATGTAATTTAGTGTACTATATATCTTTTCCCTTTATTTTGTGTCTTCAATTTGCTTATCAAGTTTTACCTTGGTTGGCAGATGCTAGCGGATTCTTCAGTCTACTTAGGATTCGTAGCTGGAGACAGTTGTCATACACAGAACTTGGCTTTCATCGCTTGGGTTGTTTACTCACCCGAGGATCTACTGGTGTCTTTAGGTGGTGTATGCCTAGGGCCATCCATGAATAATGTGGCCTAGTATAGCGTCGTTATAGAATTTTTGTGTGATTCTATTTCGCATGGTATTCACTCTTTGGAGGTTCACCTGGATTCCCAGTTAGTAGTATGTCATTTGAACGAAAGTTACCATGTGCGTGACCCTACATTACTCCGATGATTCCTACGGGTACGCATTTTAGAACATCAATTTGATTTTATTACTTATCATCACATACCTAGGAGTTCTAATTATGTATTTGATGCTTATGATAATTTCATTTTAGATTTTCATTTGTCACATAACTAAAGAAAATAAAACATTCTCATCAATGTACACATTGTAATATAAGTAAAGCTAAAGAACCATGTTTTTATATATATTTCAAAAAATATGATGTTTATAGAACAAAATTGGGGTTAACACCCTCAATACACATATACAATCGATAATGCAAAAGCCATGACATCTACGCATGTGGCATCGAATGTGTGTCATGATAAAAAACTATGGCATTTGTGAGACGTTGAAAGAATCGCACCCAAGCCCTAGGCATGCTTACCACATGTCGTTGCATAGCCCATGACAGATCCTCCACCTAAACCATCGGAATCCTTTGTGTCAAACGAGACAGGTTTCCCTGCTTGTTTTTAAGGACTCTCTTTGCTTCTCCTCCCGCCGTCTCATCTCCCGGGTGCCTCCGACGATGTCGTGGAAGATCATCCGGTTGTCATGGAGTTACGTCTATGTCACATACGTGTCTAATTAGTACTTAAACATCATCCAAAAATATTTTTGTTTTCCTATAAAAAAATACAAAAAAATGAAATATTTAAAAAACTTTGACATACCTATGTCCCCATAGGCAATCCTTGGTGGTAATGGCATGTTAGGGTCCCCTCTAAATTTGATCCCTACATAGGGTTAGTCATCCAGAGTAATGACCTTTCATCTCCACCAGTAAAATAAATCATCGTTGTAGGGTGTGGGCACCCTACCTCCACCCTGACATCTTATAACCTTGGTCTACCGTGCCATGGCTGGATCGCGAGGTCCTCACGGAATGATCTCAAATCTAGGTCCCAAACCCGGAACCCACTCGAAGAAAAATCTACACAATATGGAAGAAAACCTGGAGTTCCTCTTACCACCCTATTTGCACTCTGTCAACTGGCTCTTCATGTTAGCCAGTAGTGAGGTGCACCAGTCGTACATCGTGGGTCTCAAGCACTCTATGGAGTAGAACATGAGAGGCCTCTATTCCTGGTGCAACGAAGCTGATCCTGTGATCCAAGTCAAAATGAGGACAACAATCTTGAGGCTTAAATTGTTTATCACTCGGATGGGGATTTGACTCCCGACCTTATCGGTCCCTGCAATACAGTGAGCGTCTATGTATTCTTCTATCTTCATATAGCTCCCAGCTCCCTGGTCTTTGAGGTTGACCACCTTACCCCTACGTGACAACCCCGTCAAGAAATAAATATCCTTGACTTCAATCCTTAATGGTTGCCCATCAAGGTTGAAGCTGTCATTGTCTAGATCCCAATAATCCATGATCAACTATAGCAACCTCACTTGGGCCCTCATCCATTTGAGAGCCCAAAACTTATACAACCCACATCTCTTCAAGGCCATTTGGGACCCTAGATTTCTTTCCACGACAGCATATACCTCTGCATGTTCCCTTTCCCTCCACTCTAGCACCATCCTCCAAGAGAAACATCATTTTTTGAGTTAGAAATCATCAAAAACATTGTTTACAGACATATATGCGGGCTATAGCATTCAAAGTCACGTATAGGGTTGAGTATACACTAGCTATATTTTAGATAGCCGTGTATAATCACGTGTATACGCAACCTGATGAAAGGTAGCCCACGTGCACCTAAAAATATAATTTGCACCCTAAATAACTTAAAAATTGAGACCTAAATACAAAATGTAATCCACTAAAAAGAAATAGGAGGGGAAGAGGAATTACCTAGTCCAGACGGTCACTGATTCTGTCACTCATAGCTCCCGCAATCACCAGTTGAAGATCAAAGGTAATTTGGTCCAAAATCCACTATTTGGGTAAAAAAGTAAAATGGTATAGTATTACTATTTATAGAAAATTGTTACACACTTTGAATAGTTTCAGAAAATATTTTTTCCTAATGGACTAATACAACAGTGGATTGAATTGGTTTTTGCAGTTTTATCCAGGGATTCTTGCGGTTTTCAATGTTATGTCGACCGTTCGTAACTTCGGATAGGTATTTTCGTTACCCAGCATATAGGATAGGTATCCATTCCATCATTCACACTTGCATCATCCTATAACCGTCACTCATATGCCTTAGGTACGAACTCATTTTTTAGTGACACAGAACTTTCTATCTGCTACTAGAAGTGTCGTTATCAAATGGTAGAGACTTACCAAACATGGGTACCCTAGTTAGATCCTTTGCTTCATTCGGTGCTCGTGAAAATATTTTTCCGTAGGACCGAGAGTCCCTTATAGCTAATACGTGACTTTATGTTGAACCTCATTTCTCACTCATAAACATGCTGACCTATACCTAAGGAATCCCAAGCGAGCTTGATTTAAGCTCTTTTTTTACTCGTTTTCAAAAAGCAAAAAGATTGTCAAGTGAACTTGTCTCTTTCACACTCGTAAATTGGATTGGAAAGGATGTCTATTTGATACAATTTTATCCCTTTTTCAAACCAAGTAGACTAATTTTATGAAAAAGGACATTTTTTTGGAGTTAAGTTGTGATTGCATTTCATGCATTTGCTTTCAATATTGAGCCTATTGCCAGTTCTCGCTTTGCGTTATAAACCATTTTCCTCAGCAGTTTTGCACCCTCAACCAAGCAGATCCTTGTTTATATCCTTCGCACCTTGACACCCTATACCTAGGAGGGAACATTCCCTCAAGTTTCCATCTCCTGCATGCACATCCTTGCATTGAGCATAGGTATGTTCCACTGCTAGAACTAGTTTTGCTTACTTGTGACACTCGTCCCCTCCTCTGTATCATAGCATTCATTTGACTATGAAAAAACAAAAAAAGATGGGTGGGAAGGGAGTATTATCTTATATTGGTAGCAGTCGTGTCACCTTTCAATAGAGCACAAAATTTTTGAGTCCATTTGTCACCTTAATTTTGGGTTTAGCATGGCCTTAGGAAGCTGATCTCATTAAAGAGAGTTTACTCCTCCGACTGGTTACTCTTCCAGTCCCTATGGAGAGTTTGATTAATGTCTCCTACATATCATGGTTTCATCATTGAGTCTATGCTGCCAGAATCTTCCATATGTATCATGCTCTTGTTCAAAGGATTTCTATCAACCTGTGTCAGCCATTCCTTAGAAATCTTGACTTTGCATGTTGGCCATACCCTCAGTTTGTCTCAGAATCACATGAAGTTGTAGTCCTATTGCACACCCTTGTCCTACTTTCCTCATTGGTAGGTAACCTTTAACCCAGTAGTCGACATTTTATGATTGGTCATTGACTGAGTGGTTTCCCTTGTGTTCGACAGAAAGACATATATTCACACATTGGTATTCATACAGTTTCTTGGATGCCATTATCCTTATTGGTGGTTTCCTCGCCTTTGTCAGCAATTTTCCTCATTGGCTGCTACTCAAAGGGTCTTTTTCATGTACCGCTTACACCTAGAACACGCAAAATATGCACATGGTTGTTGGTTCGTAAACATGTTATTCATTCGATTTCCTCCAAATCATCAAGCTCTTGCTTTGTACCTCATGTTGAATGATGAGAGATGCCTTAATGCTCTCCTTTCAGCGAGTCTCCTTCCATCCAATTCATCTCATCTATTCTGGAGATGAGACCTAGAGTCTTATGAGTACCTAGAGGCTTGCAATCATTAGTGACAGGTTCTCTCACCATCGACAGTTGGGAATACATCAATGTCTCAAGATCGATGGATTATTCAAGTGTTTGACCCCGACTCCTTTATTCACATTTTTAATAATGTACTTGGTGCCTTAATACCTACTTTCATCATCGGTAGGTTGTCTCATGTTTTTTAACGGTATACCTCAATGACTGGTAATCAAACAAAGTATCATTGTGTTCAACCTCAACTCCTTTATTCACAAGATGTAGACTTGCACCTTTGGTGGATTGTATAGAAGACTTGAAGACATCAGTTTCTAATCGCAAATTTCTTGATTTGTTTCTACCTTTTCATTGGACTAGTACCTGTGTGACTTCAGTGATCGTCGGAGATCAAATTGTACTCCATTGGATACAGATATCTTCAGATTGATTTTGAGACTGGTTTTACTGGGCCTTGTTCGTGAATATGATAGCCTTTGGCATGTAACCACATTTTTATTTTCCTATTCATGTCCATGGATAGTTTTTTGGTATCTTTTCACATGGATCTGTAGTGTAATTCAAATTGGCAGTCATTTATGCAAAGTGAGTACAGATTGTAATGAGCAACTAGTTCTTCGAGTTGGGTCCCCATTACTTCACTTCTGGGTTTTTATAATGTATTTCGGCCATCCCATATACTCCTCTAACCTCACACATTAGGGGGCATCTGTTATAGAGATATTTTCCTCGCCCCATGCAATATTTCATAGAGGGCCTTTTTCCATTTCCTTATGTAGACTTGAAGTCCCTTTTTGCAAATCCCAGAGCTAAAAATGTTATTTTTCCACATATATGCACCATGCCTTCATTGTCTCTCTTATATGAGCTTGACTTTGGTGGAGGATTGAAGTGGTGGAGGCCCAGCTAGAAGGAACTTAGTTTCTCAGTTCTAAACCGTGTCGACACAAAAGTTTGTAACTCATTCACTTCTGTTGATTATATCTTAATAGAAATACTCTTTTCTCATCCAATTAATATCTCGCAAATATTTGAACTATTATTCCATGGGAGTATTTGTTATGAATGTTGATGGATTATGCTATTAAATGTGCTAACATTATATATTATCACCATATGCTTGCATTGCTTGGTTTTTGAGGACTAGTTGCAGGTATATTTCTTTGGGTCAAGTGCTCAATGGTGGACTTCATCAAACATCTGGACGTGGTAGGCCTCTTATCTTATCTTGTTAGCATATTTTTTTATATAGCATACTTGATATTAGAGTTTATTTTTGCAGTAGTTTTCATCTGTTGTGGTTTACCCCTAGCCATAGAGATATTTTCCTTGTAAAACACATACATAGAAAAATAACATAAATAAGACAAGCACGAGAATACAACGGTACAATATTACAAAGACAAGAAAAGGGACAGACTCATTTTCACTTGAAGAAAAATTAGTTCACAACTTTAAAGTGTCTCATATTATAAGTTCATCTACAATATTTATTCTGTAAAGTCTTTAGAAGTCCTCCATTTCAATTATTTGATTTCAATTCTAAAGTTTTGAGCCTCTCATTGAGTTAGAGTCTTACTTTAGGGTGGAGTTGCAAGAATCCCTTATGAAGTATTGAAGGTCCAACGATGTTTCATGTGTGTCACACTTTGAAAATTTATGTGAAGTCTTTTGATATAGCCCAAAATTTAATAAGGGGATCAAGTGTGATAGTGAATATTGTTGGCATAAGGGCAGACCTAGGGTTCAATGCTTCAACATCGCACCAAAAAAACCCTAACTACCGGCCCTTTCGACAACACCTGCAAAGCAGATGAAGTCTCACCCGAGGTAGAGGCAGGGGGGTTGCAGGACTCAAGTGTCTACAACCGAGCAAGGAAACAGATATGTTATCACAATAATTAACCAAGCACTTATCAGTTAACATTCATTAGTCTTCAACCCTCATTCACATCGCTGGTAAAATCCTAATTACAGAACAACGCAGTGTTCAACAAGATCTAACACATCCAAGAACTTAGCACATAGAAATAGATCAGATATAGAATTCATTCATATCACTAAGCACTAAACTACTACATCAAATGCATCTACATACATACAGATTACAACACCAAGAATATAAATACATAAACACATGAACAACATAGCACAAAGAAATAACAACACAGGATATACATGGTTCACCCCCAGCGTGGAGCTACTTCCACCAACTCTTCATCTTCTTTATTATCTTATTTCAATCTTCTTACATGCATAGAGCCTCAAACTAACTCTGCATAGGACAGGAGATCTACGCGCACCTCGCCAGATCCTCCTTCCCTAAGTATATCTAGGCACAGAGCCTCACACAGTCTGCGCACGAGTCCCTACATATGACTTGCACTTAGATCTGCAAGTCTCAACATACAATATGCACAAAGCCTCTTACAATCACTTTGACTTAGCACATCACCTTAGATCTACTAGATCTAGTGTACTTCTTACATCGCCTAGATATCTATTTATCCATTACAAAAAGGCCTAAACATGGGTAAAAACCCATGGGCCAACATCCCATACTCGTTACATAAACCCTACACCCAAAAAATCTCGCAAAAGGGGGCGATATCCCACCATCTTTGCTTTGCCTAGAGCTTCATCTTCGACCAGCCTATCGAAGTCCCAAAATTGATCAAACATGACCAATGTTTCCACAAAACCTGGTCAAGGGCCAACAGGCCCCCAACACTCACTTGTGACTCGTCCCAAGTCACTTTGATCTGGGAAACTCTACTTCAAATGCCTCGAGCTTGGCCCGAGCTGCTTCAACCTGCTACTTCACCAGAGCCTCCTACTTGGCGAACTCTTGAATGACCTTCTCGGTGACAATTCCTTCCAATCATTGTTCAACTGAGGTGACCACTTGTTCTAGATGTGCATGTTGTCCCTCAATCTCCTCGAAATGTGTGAAAGCTTCATCCTGTACTAGTTGGAGCCTCTGGGTCACTTCTATGACTTCACTCTGGATGGCATGGACATTTTGTTGAACCGTGCAATGCTCCTGGGACCTTTCCATCCTCTCGACCACTGATAGTGGCTTCAACTGTGCTTGCATTATCACTTCTTATTGCTTTTCCTCCTGGAGTTGTGACTCCAATGTCCTTAGTTCTAGGTCCTTTGCAAGGCACTCGTAAGTCTACACACTTCGACTGCTAAGTTATTTTAATTCCAAGGCTAATGCCTTGATTCTTTCAATTGCGCTCCTGGCAGTTTCCTCTCTCTGATCTCACACTTCCTGCATAATGCTTGGCATGACTTGTAGTTCCAGTTCTGTTATTAGTGCTTGGAGTTTTTGAATGGCTTCATGGAGCTTCCCTACTTGGCTCTTAGTTGTTTCCTCTTCCATCTGTGTCAGGCCCAGCACAGAGTGAAGTGCTCTAGTGACTGCTTCTTTAACTCCCATCTACTCCGTGAGCAGATGTTCTTTTTCCTTCTGGATCTGCACTCTATCCTCTTCAAACCTCATCTAGAGGTCATCTTTTTATTTTTGCACAACCCGATGTTGCTCTATGGCTTCCTCCTTTGCTTGCTTCAGGGCCCCTTTTGCATGTTCTTTTTCCTCCTGGACACGATGAAGGCGAGCTTCCATCACATCTGCTATTCTATGTAGCTGGGCAGGATCATCTCCCAACTCTATTCCTTCTGATGGTGGTGGTGCAGTAGACACTACGCAGATCGAATAAAGAGCCTGATGTACCCCTTTGAGCTCTGCCTCAATCCTATCAAACATTGTCTCTTGTTTGGATTCACTTCACTACAAGATGTCCTCTGAGGTATCTGATACAGCAGTAATGATAATTTCAATGTCATCCACCGTGAAGCACAGTTTGGAATGGAGGTTTATTGGTTTTTGAATTCTTCCGTGATGAAGGTTTCGTCAGGGAACCCTTTCTTTTCTTGGATGTTTTTGTCTCTATTGGGGGATATTTAGGCAGTGTTACTTCACCCTAATTCTACTTGTCTTCTTCCCCTTCATCCTCTTCTTTGTCTACTTCATCACCTCCTCCCCCTTTAGGTGAATTTGATGCAGTATCCTCTGATGCGTTGTTTAGTTTGTGTACCTATTCTTTCTTTTTATTTTTGTTGTTGTTGGGTGCATCATATTCTTCGCGAGTGACTACAAGACTTCTAATGAGGTCGAGGTTGGAAAGTTCTATCTGTTCGACTGGTATGAGGAATTATACAGGCCATTCCTTTGGTATTTCATCCATATCTTCCTCAGTGAGCTTGTAATAGGACTGGAGCTCTTCTTTGTGTTCGTCTCCGCGCGCAGTGATATAGATGAAGTGCCTGTTTGCATGAAACTTTGCGATTGGTCTAAACATATGAAGTGTGTTCGACATCATGTGAGGGAAGGATTCAATGGTCCTCTTCAGCTATAGATAATAGGTGTGGAACACCGCGTTTTACTTCCATTGCTTTGCCATGTTTCTCGAGTACCATAGCATAGTGAACTTCGCGGACAGTGGTTCAGACGACTCAATTTTAGGGAAGGTCGATCCTTTCGGCATCTCCCAATAAATGAAGGCAATGATAATCAACAACTAGCTGAAATGAAAATCATATCCCTGATACTGAGCTCCACAGAAGTCTCTCTCTAACAGGTTGACGAGGTAGCTCGCCCAGTTCATTTGCAACCCTTCAACGCATTTTCCTGCGATGTCGATGACAAACCCCATGACATGCGTTGGCCTATTATTCCTGACGATCTTACCAACGATAAACTGGAAAGCTAAGCACATTGTGCCATTCTGGATGGAGGCTACCTTATAGCCTCGCTTCCCCTTCTCCACATCGCCATAGGTGTATTTTATTTTCTGTGTCAGGGTGTGATCTGGTGCCTTCCCTGGGTAAAAATCTTATGGGTCTGGTCCTTGCATGCTTAACCTGGTGATCTGGTGGATCAGCGCCATATATATTGTGATGAGCCTATCCAACCATAGGTAACCACCATGTAAGCATGACAATAGGAGCTTAACACATGCATTAACCTCCTGATGTATTCCGAGGTGTGGTAACTTCATCACATTGAGGATCGTGGACCTCACGATGTCCATGGTCTATGACTGGGGAATTATCTTTGACTTCTTCCCCTTTGTTTTGTTCAAATACTTGTGTGGTGTGAGCATGCCATATATTTTTCAGTCTCCCAATTTGAAGTTGATGATCTTAAGCGTCAGAATCCTCTCCAACTACGGTTTGGCTGCGCGTATCCCTTTCGGGAGGTACACAGTGATCAATGTATATTTGAAGTCCCTCGGAACATTATGACTAACCGTGCCAGCCAGAGGTAGGATATAGTCGGGAAAGATCGAAAAGATGAGCTTCACATTCACCAAGTCATCACGATGCTTGGTTTGTTTCTCTGTCGCAGTTCGGGATGGTCCAGATCCACGTGTAGTCGATGGGGATTATTGCACTCCTCTCGTCAATGAGGCTTGAACTCATGTGGATATGACCTTCTCATCCATGAGGTCTATGATAATATCTTCAACGAATTTATCTACTGCGCTAAGGTCACCTGACATACACGCTCGAGATCAGATATCTCGGGTCGGAGAACAAATAATCAAGGTAGCAGAATGGACGGCGAGGTCTCAATAAGCATTGCATGAAAGAAACTAGTTCTTTGTGGGCTCGGATAATCACAATTGGAAAAAGTGTCCACGGTAAGACATTCGACGGGTTAAATAGATAACGTCGACATTTGCCAAGTCATCACGATGCTTGGTTTTTTTCTCTGTCGCAATTCGGGATGGTCCAGATCCACGTGCGGTCGATGGGGATTCTTGCACTCCTCTCATCGACGAGGCTTGAACTCTTGTGGATATGACCTTCTCAACCATGAGGTCTATGAGAATATATTTGACGAATTCCTCTACTGCGCTAAGGTCACTTGACATACATGCTCAATATTAGATATCTCGGGTCGGTGAACAAATAATCCAAGGTAGCAGAATGGATGGCAAGGTCTCAATAAGCACTGTGTGAAATAAACTAGTTCTTTGTGGGCTCGGATAATCACAATTGGAAAAAGTGTCCACGGTAAGACATTTGATGGGTTAAATAGATAACATTGATGTTCGCCAAGTCATCACAATGCTTGGTTTGTTTCTCTGTCATAGTTCGGGATGGTCCAGATCCACGTGCAGTCGATGGGGATTCTTTCACTCTTCTCGTCGATGAGGCTTAGACTCTTGTGGATATGACCTTCTCAGCCATGAGGTCTATGAGAATATCTTCGACGAATTTCTCTATTGCGCTAAGGTCACCTGACATACATGCTCGATATTAGATATCTTGAGTCGGTGAACAAATAATCAAGGTAGAAGAACGGATAGAGAGGTCTCAATAAGCACTGCGTGAAAGCAACTAGTTCTTTGTGGGCTTGGATAATCACAATTGGAAAAAGTGTCCATGATAAGACATTCGACGATTTAAATAGATAACATCGCAACATATTCCTCCAACAGGTAGAAATGCCTCGATCAACGTGATTCCATATGGTATGGTGCAGTCCCAACAGTCGAATGGCGATGAATTTGGAAATAATTGTGTTTCTATCTGTTCTGGAGCATCAGTCTAACAGTCGGGACTCCTCCAACGGTCATATTTATTTTTCATGGCGAAGTGCCAATCTGCATTGTTCTGATATTCCGACGAGCTTCACGTTCTTCAATCCTTCCTTCTGCGAATTCCTCTCTGGAGATTTCTGCAATTTTTCTAGCTTTGCCTTCCTCTTACTGAGCTTTCTAGCCTTCTTTCCTGTAATTTGAGTCACTAGATTCCTCTTTCCATTTTTATTCTTATATGTTCTTAGCAGAGTAACTTCTCATTGTTGAGGATCTTCCACAAGGTTCAAGGATAATATTTATTTTCTTACTATTTCTGGAGTAGGTGCTCTACTCTCCTATTTGGATAAGTTCTTTAAGCCTTCTTGTGTTCTTTCCACTTCGACAGCTAAGTCTATGGCCCTCAGTTTATTCGACTTGTCCTCATGTTCTTCTATTAAGAATGTTGTTCTTCTAGCCATAAAATCCCTTAATTCTTTATTTTTCTTTTCTATAGCTTCCTCTTCTTCTTTCCTGCGGATCTGATCTTTCTCAATCCAAGTCCTACCTAGAAAAAGTGCAAAGGGGGCGATGTTCTCAACAAACTTAATGATTTTGAATTCTTCTTTTGTCGATGCTCCATGAGATATCATAGGTACATGGGCAAGTATTCCACATAAGGTTATCATCTTTCCTTTAAACAATCATATTCCTCCCAATGAAGGAATCATAGCAAGCTTTCCCAAAATTTCCCAAGTACTTTTTGTCATGATATTCACTTGTTTTTTTGAATCCAATACATAGTCTATGTCGAAGTCTCCTATTCTTGTTTCTATGCACTCTTTCTCTGTTAAGATCTCTGATAAACTAGCGTCTCTAGGATCATTCAATGTTTCTTGCATCTGTAATAATATAGCCTCTGATTCTTTTTGGTTTTTTAGAATATTCTTAGTCTCTTGACCTTCCTTAGGGTTTTCTTGTCTCATGTTCATCTTTTCAACTTTAGAAATCATTCTCGGGAAATCCAAAACTTCATGTCCATTAGATTTACAACAAAGGCAAACAAGACCTCTACCAGGGCATTCCTCAGCAAGATGTCCCAGTCTTCTACAACTATAACAAATAGTCAATCCTCTCTTTCTCTTGAACGATCCCCAACCTTTCTTGTACTGCGCACTAGGATCACGGTGATGGATCTGTAAAAAATTCTTTCTAGGATCCTGCATCCACTTGTCAATCCAAAAATTATTTCTATGTATAGGAATAACATATCTTTCATTATTTCTATCAAATCTATTCATATCAAATATTATTTCTTCTAGTTGTGCCCTAGTATTTAGACTAGGACAAAATCTATCAAACATACCTAGATCCATTCTTTCAAAATAAAAATTTCCACTTATCTTACCTCTATCAGAGCACAAATATTTTAAGATCTTACGTCTTTTCTTCAAAATGGACTTCTCTTCTTAGCACAGAGCTTCACAAGTCAAGTAGATTACTACGCACTAGGGCAATAGATCTATGCACAAAGATTTATTTTCCTCCATTCCCAGCAATCACACTTTCAGGTCCCGGCAACGGAACAATTTTTTGGCACAGGGGAATACCCAGGGTTCAACGCTTCAATAGTGCACCAACAAAACCCTAACTATCGGCCCTTTCGGCAATGCTTTTGAAGCAGATGAAGTCTCACCCGAGGGAGAGGCAGGGGGGGTTGCAGGACTCAAGTGTCTACAACCGAGCTGGGACATAGATATGTGATCACAATACTTAACCAAGCACTTAGTAGTTAACATTCATTAGTCTTCAACCCTCATTCACATTGCAGGTAAAATCCTAATTACATAACAACATAGTATTCAACAAGATCTAACACATTCAATCACTTAGCACATAGAAATAGATCAAATCTAGCATTCATTCATATCACTAAGCACTAAGATACTACATCAGATGCATCTACATACATACAGATTTCAACACCAACCATATAAATACATAAACACATGAACAGCATAGCACAAAACAATCACAAAACAGGATATACGTGGTTCACCCCCAGTGTGGGGCTACGTCCACCAACTCTTCGTCTTCTTTATTATCTTCTTTCAATATTCTCACATGCACTGAGCCTCAAACTAACTCCACATAGGACAGGATATCTGTGTGCACCTTGCTATATTCTCCTTCCCCGAGTAGATCTAGGCATAAATCCTCACACAGTCTATGCACGAAGTCCTACAGATGACTTTCACTTAGCTCTACAAGTCTCAATATACAATATGCACAAATCCTCTTACAATCACTTTCACTTAGCACAACACCTTAGATCTACTAGATCTAGTGTACTT
>ML859559.1:13774-25420 GCA_009831015.1 Picea engelmannii | reverse complement strand
TTTCTTTGCTATATTTTTCCTTCTTCCAAATGGGACCCCTACCCCTTCTTTTATAGGCTAGAAGGAGCTAGGTATTTGGACGAACCCTCGGCCATGCATGGCCAGGAGTTTCAGCTAACTCACCCATAGCTTTTGTGTTCCATTGGCAACTTTTCTTTTTTCATGATTCTGAAGGTCCACGCAGGTTGTAGTGGGCCTGCTAGCATGGACACTGTAGATCCACACAGGCTCTAGTGGGACAGCTAGCGTGGACTTTTAAAAATGGATTTTTTAGAAGAGTTGTTCAGTAATTTTTGGCAAAGAAGGGCTATGAGATGGCCTGATGACAGGTAAGCATGTCTGGTGAAATTTAGGGTTATAACAGATGCCCCCTAATGTGTGAAGTCGGAAGAGAATCTGATGGCCGAAATACATTACCAATCTTTACTGATGTGCCGAACGATTGAGCCCAAGGATCAGGAACCGGGAGGTGTCGTCTGCAAAATAACAAATGTCTCACCGAGGCGGGCATACCCATGCTCGAGATAAAATAGAATCATGGCTACCAATCAAATACATTGTAGATCCATGTCAAATAACTATAAAGAGTATCCATGAATAATACACAGCGGAGCTACATCTTGAAATAAGAAAGATATACATATAGAGTATCCATCTTCCAGAAGCTGATTCGGCCTGATGGCTGGAGATGAGATCTTCAGAGCTCGAGCAAGAACTTCAAAATCTTCAAAACTCGGGTATGAGTGTAATATGAGTGTACTACTGCACTACCCAGAGGTCTTCGATGACTCGTCGGTCATGGACTTGATAATCTTGATGATCATACTGAAGGCTTCAGTGATTTCGAACAAGGACTTGATTGGATGTTCAGGATGGTCGGGTATGAGGACAAGAGACATATTGCAGAGGATTCGACTCAGGCTTGGTGAAAAACTTCCCTTGGATAATAGCACGACAAATAATGAGACTCGGGCAGCATGGCATTAATCATAAGTCTACGAATCAGGAAGCAACGCAAACTCTCCATATGTTTGGAAGGATAACCAAACGATGGAGGACACAACTCTATATAGCGAGAAAAGATTCCTAAGGTCGTACTACATCCCATAGTCTAATGAACAAATGGACTGATGTGCTTTATCCAAGGGCAACTCATGACGCTGCCAATAAAGAAAATACTTTTCCCTTCCTCTTTTTGGGGTATATTTGATTTTCTTTTTTTTGTCTTTTTTCAATAATTTTGGAAAAAGAATAAAGGAATATTACGTTACAAAGGAGGAACGAGTGTTGCAAACATACAAGCTCAAGGCACAAGGACAAGACTGATGTTCTAGTAGAATGATACTCGGGAAAAATCCTTCGGGGGCCAAAGGTGTTAAGATGCAGAAGCAAACTGTTACAAGGCTGGCGTAGAAGGTATGCAAACGCGGTTAACAAAACACACAATGGTAATGTCCTTCGATGTAAGTTTAACGAGCCCAAAGAAGGTAAGCTCGGTGGTTTTTCATATTTAGAGAGTCTGAAAAAACATAAAAAGAGACTCCATTGGGGTACCTTTTGCGAAGATAGTATATTTGGTTCGAAAAAGGGGTAAACTGGCACTGACAAGACGTCTATTCAAAACCATTTTAATGAGTGTGATAAAGACAAGATCACTCGGCCATTTTTTCACTTTTAAGGAGTCTGAAAAAAGATTAACTATGGACTTCATCAGGAATATTCTTCTGGACCAATTTAACAAGTGTGAAAGAATAAGGTCACTCGACAATCTTTTAAATTTTAGGGAGTCTAAAAAGAGCTTAACTATGGACTCTGTGGGGGTTCCTTCTTCGTAAGTTTAGTCCCTCAGGCCCGAAAAGGGGATAAAATTATACCTGAGAGTACTCTTCTAAAGAACGAAAGTTCCATAGAGTATACCTTTGTTCGTACAGTTGACCGTCCGGACCGAAAAAGGGGTAAACTATCGCCGAACAGACGTGACTTTAAATTTCAGTTTAACGAGCGTGAAAGGCCACAAGATCGCTCGACAATCTTTTCATGTTTAGAGGGTCTGAAAAGGGTTTAAAAGAAGACCCGTTTAAGGAACGTTCTTCTGGACCAATTGAACGAGTGTGAAGAAACAAGGTCACTCGACAATATTTTCATCTTTAAGGAGTCTGAAAAGGGATTAAAAAAGACTCCATAATGTTTACTTTTCTCAGTTAATCCGAACAAGATCAAAAAACATAAATGCAGTCTCGTTGGATGTTTCTTTTGGATCTCAAAGCGAGCTTGAAAAACAACAAAGTTAGCTCATGATAGCCTCTTTTTGGGTCGATGCCTAGCATCTCCTCGGGGGAGTTGTATGCTCCGACGAAAACATTGTCTATGACGCCAAGGGTTCTGGAGATATTGATAGGTGTCATTTCAGCAATGGTTTCCATATTACCCTCAGCATAGATCTTGTGTGTAGCTAAGGGATTAGTATGACAATACCTATCTCCATTCATAGTCATGGTGAACTCTCTTTCTTCAATTCATCTTAACTCTGGGAGGAAATATGATCTATGATGAAGATCTTCCCAAGGTTTGTCTAGAATAGTCATTGCTTCGATTACTGCTTCGTCAGAGGGCAAGACTAAGTCTAACGAATCGGTGTTAGCGAGAGAACCATGAGCCCAAATAGGCTCTAGAAGTGGATCTAACTCTTGTGCAGGAGTTGGATCAGTGTTAGTTGAAGCTTGCTGGACTAAAGAGTACGCTACTTCAGCGGCGGACAAGGGCATGGACATACTCGGGTGCCCTGCCTCATCCATCGTGGCTGATGGGGAAGGAAGTATCCATGGATCATCAAAGTAAGTCGTGCGGAACGACGAAACTTGAAAAATCTCAACCTTATGGTGATTGGATATAAACTTGATATCGCCTTGAGGGGGCAGGTAATCGAAGGTCCCCATCAAATATGGGCACAAACCAGCCCCTACATTGACGACACCTGGTTGAGTATTATCAATCATCGGGATCGTGGATGCCCCCAATGCAGAGTCAGGTCTGGAGAAAGACAATTGATCGATGGTCACTATCCAGCCCTCATGTGGAAACAATAAGACCCGGAAAACTGTAGCAACCACAGCTTGCATGGCATAAGTCCAACTCCTTCCTAACAAGAGGTTATAGTCGAGGGGAGCATCGACTACCTCTACTTTGACACACACGGTCTTCCCTCCTAACTACACGGGGAAATAAGGAATGATACCATGTGGTCAGAACGAACGACCGTCGAAAGTGGTGAGGAGAGTAGGTGACGGAGAAAAAATGAGTTGGCCAATGGCCTTCCAACATGCCAACGACATAATGCATGTCGAGGCGCCCTCATCAACCACCGTGTGAAAAATATTTCGAGTAAAAGTTATCGTGGGATAAGCCACTACTATCCGAAATTCTACATGGTAAGGCAGATGAGGTTTTAAGTCGATTGTATCCAACATGATTGTACCCGGATTACAAGTCTCGGTAGATCCTAAAGCAGTTAACAAGGCTTTCCTATGAGAAGGGCAGCTTTGGAGGACCTCCAAAGTGGACATCGCACAAGGGGTTTGTGATAAATCTTCCACCACAGAGTAGTTCTGGGTGGCCCTTGCATTTGGATTATGAGAAGCTTTCTTGAATGCACCTTTGGGAATGCGTGTCATTGTTTCACCCAATGTCTTCTCAATTTGTATAGGAAGAGATGGGAGTTCAGCTTCTTTACCCTTCTCAGAAGTGCTTGGTTTACTATAGTCATGCGCTCTAGTTGATATAAAATCATCACCCTTCACCATATATACATTTGTAGATGCAGGGTTGTTCGCAGGCGGAGGGGGTTCTTGGCTACCCCCTTTTCGTGCTTGCAGAGGCTTGGGTTAGATTTTTCCCATGTTGAAATGGATTGGTCAACAAAGCAGGTTGTTGCTGCATCACAAACTTTTGGGCTTCTGCAAGTTGAGGACATAGATGGGTCGGGTGGTCTTCCGTGCACAAGTTGCATGGATACCTTGCCTTATGTCTCTTATTGTTGTCCCCATCAGCATTATTGGTGGGTTTCATATCCCCCTTACACTTATTTCGTTGTTTTTTCTTTCCTTCAAGCTGCTGGGTGGCCTTTAGATTAGTCAATTGCACTGTGTGTACATCCGACGTTTTGGTAGGGGGAGAAGCCAAAGCAGTAGTTTGGCTGGCTACTGTGTGTTGTATCAACAACTGTTGCAATTACTACATCAGTTTCTCAATGGGATTTGTTTGTGTTGAACCAACAATACCATCGGCATGTGGTCTAGCTCTCTGTCTAGTTTTATCCAGTATTGAATGTGACACATCTGGTAAGATGTTGTATAATCAACCGGATTGAGAATAGATGAGCTCAAACTGTTGAGCCCTCATGATGGCATCTTCTTTGGAGAAAACTCTTGACGTCTCAATGTCTTTGGATAGCTGCGGGACCAAAGACTTAAGGAACCACTCAAGCAGGAATGCTAGTGGGACTAGTACCTTGATTAAACTCTTCCGACGTCTTCATTCTCGGATGTGATCAGAGATATGGTCCGCTGTTTTCTATTCGAAATTGGCGAGCATCTTTGTGCCAGCGTCATATCTCACAGGTAACTAGAAATGGTTAAGGAAATCCATCGCCAATTCACCAAAAGAAGACTATCTTGAGCGATCAAGCTCAATGTACCATTTCGTGGCACTCCCAATGAGAGTACGTTGAAACAATCGCAACTGTACGGAGTCATCTTTAAATGAGTTAGATGAGCACCAAATATGGAAGGTAGTCACATGATCTCCTGGATCTTCGTTAGGCTTGGATTCAAACTTTAGAATGTCCAAAGGAAACTTCGTCGGCATAGGAGGCCAACGTGGATCGTGACAAATAGGGTCATTCAACAACCTTGTCAAATATGGAAAGTGTAAAGTTTCCAGGAACGGTAGTTTGGGTTGTTTTTGATAACCTGGGAAAAAGGGTCCTGGAGTTTGACTGGCACCAGGTTGCCAAGAAAATTTTGGTTGCTGGCCCGGATTCTCATAGAAACCATGGACCTAGCCAGCGTAAGGATTTTGCATATGTGGAGACATCATCGGCTGATTTCCCAAATAGGACATAGATTGTTGGGCATGCATTATATTTGAAGGACTTTGGGAGGGATTACCCCATGCCAGTCCTGTGGGGATAGGCATAGTAGTTTGTCCGGGGTTCCATTGATTGTGGAAAGAATTACCCCAGATCGGAATTCTGGATGAGGGAACAGATCCCTGCCCTGAATTCCAAGGTCCTCCTAAGTTTGCCCCCTGTGCAGGAATAGTACCCTGCACAGGAGTAGATTGTCCAAAAATGGGGTTGCCCCCAGTCGAGAAAGAGGCTGAAAAGAAGGTGTTGTTACCAAACGTTCCATTCCAAGAAAACGGTGTCGAACCTACTGGCATACTATGCGAAGGTGGTCCTTGACTCCTCGCTCCAAATAAACTATTGTGTGTAGGTTTCCCGGTGGATTATTGATGCGCGCCACTGAGTGAAGGGGGCAAAGGAGGGATATGACCTCCTCCGTAAGAAAAAGTGTTAAAAGGGACAGGAGTGCCCCCCATGTGACCTTGCAGAGGAGCGCTAGAGCTCCCTACCCCCAGACCCAAAATCTGTAAAGTGGAGTAGGAAAGTACAGGACTTGTACCTGAACTAGGCATCCCATATGAGAACAGAGGGCTTGTCGCACTTGGTGTGAAAGGGGTTGTGGCCACCGCCAAAGACAGGATCGAACCACTGTGAAAATTAGTTGCGGTCAAGACCATGGTGGCTCGGATCGATGACGGTGGGTTAGGAGATGAAATTTCTCTTGTGGTGACAACCATGGTGGGAATTGAAGAATTCCCAGAAGTAGTAATAGCATGTGTTTCCATTGTTGTGTGCAACACTGTCTAGCGCTCGTGAAATTGAATTGGTACAATAAAAGGTGCCAAGAAATCAGTGGTTGGGGTTTCAACCAGGCCAAGAGCAGTTTCTTCAAGGTACAAAATGGTCGATTCCTCCGGGGGTTGTTTGGGCACAACGGTTTGTAACCCGGTTGCTTCAAAATACCCTTGTTGGTCTAGCTTTCGCCTTAATGGTGGTGGGGGGGGCTCTAATGTAACCGGCGGCAGGACAAGAAGCCTTCACGACCGGTGGAGCTCGGGATCCTCCACTGTGTGAGAAGATCCAAGACACTCTAAGATATTCTAAGCATTCAAAAGTAACACACACTAAAAAAATGTCCCTAAAAGATAAGACAAGCAAACACTAAATTAATTGGAAGAACAATTACAACAACCAACACTAAAGCAACTTACCAGTGCAAGTGCAACTCGAACACGGAAGCACCCTCCGGGTATACTCTACAAAGTGTGGCCCGATATCTATCCTAGGTACCATGGTATACCCCCGCAGTCACCTGTGTATGTCCCTAAAAAGATTGGCAACTAGGTTTCCAGCACGCGAACAATCACCAGGTGGGTACAGTCGAAAGTCGGGTAGACCACAATGAGCAGGGTATCGAGCCCGAAACCTGTCAAGGGTATCGAGAGAAAATGTTCTGGAAGACAACTGAGGACCTCGAACGGATTCAAGACACACGAAGCCCCGTGGCAAATGCAAACGACGGAATCCCAAAACAAGCCCTTTCTATGTGTTCTCCACTACGATTGGTCCAGCTTTGGAGGGGTTATCTCTACTACCTTTCCACACACGAACTCGTTTTTATCCCTTGTGTTAGAGGGGGGTCCCAGATAAATTTCACGACACTGGAATTAGACACTCCCTATCTCAGACTCAAATGTTTGATTTTAAATGGCCTTGAAGAGTTTCCTCTCCAACCTAATCCAAGGCCCTAGTCCTGAACTAGTCAGTGAACCCTACAAACATAAAGGTCTAGTAGATTTTAAATTTAGCGTTACTTTTATGGATTTGTCTTACGTCAAGGGGTATGAGGGTGAAACTGATGATGTGTAAAAGACGCAAGCAAAAAATGAATGAAAAAGCTGGAAACAAAACTTTTACTGAATGCAAAATTTCAACAACTTTTCAAAAGAAATATTTTTAATTTTTCTAAGATTTTGGACAGCAAACTCAAAGGATTTTCACTCGACTACGAGCTAATTATGATCTAAGTGAACTGCAAAAACTTATGAAATAAAAGACTTTTCCCTGGCTAATGATGCAGAAACACACTCTTCAACCAAACAAGAAAATGAAAAGAGATTTTTTTATTTTTATTTTAAATTCTAGTAAAGCACGAAAGGAAAAATATCGACAAGCAAAAACCAAGAAAAACAATTCTGACCTAATCATAGATCGCAAAGAATCAGATTAAAGAAAAATCACACACTAGCAATTTTAAAAGAAAATGACTCTCACACTTGTCTAAAAACCGTGAAAATTCTTTTATTTTTCTGACAACTTTTTAAATGAGAAAAAGCAAGCTAAGGGTAAGATTAATATTAAGCTACTGACTTCTCAGACAGAGATTCAAACACCTGAGAGGAATCATTCTTATCAAGGGAAAGGATGGATGCCTTACCCTCAACAATAAGTATCATGTACAAGCACGCGACTGTCACTTTTAAAGCACGTGTGCGAACGCACGCTGGATAGAGACAGAGGGTGTGTACATGCGGTCTGACTTTGTACAGGTCACGTGTATATCTAAACTCTGAGAAAAAATGAAAACAGACAGCCCAAACCAAGAAGAGACCACTGATATTGATAACCAGGATCCCCTGAAGGCTTGGACACTCTTTCTAACAGAAAAAAAAATAACGCAAGGAAAAAAAAAGATAAGGAAAAAACAATCTGAGATAGAACTACTAGCAAACAAGACTCAGACAGAATTACAGAAAACACCCTGAGAATGTGTGATTCTGACAGAAGAGGATGACTTCCTCTGAAGTTCTCTGAACTCTACATGTTACTGCTACTTCTACAGCTAGCGTTCACACGTGGGCTGTAAGAGGGTAGGGTGTGGGTACACACGTGCAGACCTTGTGCAGGCCACGTGTACCTCTGTGGGTCCTAAGAAACATAGTTAAGCAAAAGACAGGGAAAGCTGGTATGGAAAACTAGACTCCCTGCTAGCTCAGACCTTACAAAAACTAAAAGAAAAAACAGGCAAGAAAAACTAGACTGTAAAACTACCCAAAAAATAAATAAAATTCCAGGAACCCTAGAGAGTTTCCCCAGTATGGTCACCAATTCTCTTGTTTGGAAAATCTCCCTACGGACTAGCAAATAGAGTTCAGACTTTGCATGCAGATATGACCGAATAGAAATAACTTTCTACCTTCATCCCTAGATTTAAATCCCCTTTTCTTAGTAAATGCATGGAAAGATCAACCTACCTCGTTCCCGGCGTTTGATGTCGATCCTCCGTTGTGCTTGATTACTTGTTCGCAATACTCCTTCCAAAGCTAACCTGCATCCAAGACAAGCAACAACTATGCATGCATACTACTTATATACTAACAGGTTAGAAATACAAACATATACTGATCAAACTATAAACAGTTCATGAATTGGGACGGGAAAATCATTTTCTTTATTACTTAGAATGAGTCAACTTACAAAAGTTGAGACCGACCACCGCTCCTCGAACCTGATCCTAGGCTCCTCTTCTTTTTTCCTTCAACTTCTTTACTTTGAATCTCCTTTGGCACAAGGAAAGGCTAAAGGGTTGGGACAATGGGAATACGTAAACGGACAGAGTTTCTTTGCCATATTTTTCTTTCCTCCAAATGGGACCCCTACCCCTTCTTTTATAGGCTAGAAGGAGCTAGGTATTTGGACGAACCCTCGGCCATGCGTGGTCGGGAGTTTCAGTTAACTCAACCATAGCTTTTGTGTTCCGTCGGAAACTTTCCTTTTTTCTTGATTCTGAAGGTCCACGCGGGCTGTAGTGGGCCTGCTAGCGTGGACAATGTAGATCCACGCAGGCTATAGTGGGCCAGATAGCGTGGACTTTTAAAAATGGAGTTTTTAGAAGAGTTGTTCAGTAGTTTTTGGCAAAGAAGAGATATGAGATGGCCTGATGCCAGGTAAGCATGTCTAGTGCAATTTAGGGTTATAACACTAGGGTCAATCCCTAGAATCTCTTTGTACGACCAAGAGAATGCGTCATGAAATTCTTTGAAGAGATCAGTGTAGATATGAATTTCTTCAAGTGAACAATCTGCACCGATATATACGTTTTCAATTTTTCCAGGAATTCGAGAAATGTTGATCGTGATGGTAGGAAATATATACGTCATGTTTCCTTCGACATAAACACCATGTTTATCTAGTGGAACCACGGCGTGACCGACCATCTCACTCAAGGTAGATCTAAATTCATCATGTTTGATCCTAACAAGTTCTCGAAGGAAGTAAGAGCGATGATGCATATCGTCCCATGGCTTATCGGGACCATTCATGGCCTCTAAGATGGATTCATTCGAAGGTAAAGTATCATCAAGGAAATCATGTGAACAAGACGATTGGGTGGCCCATACGGGCTTTAGAATAGGATCCTCCTCATCTGTATTCGAGGACACAGGATCCAAGCCAGTAGTAGTGTTAAGAATAGCTTGATATGAAACCTTTGTCGCTGACAGTGGCATTTCCATCCCAATATGTGACTGACCTTCACAGGACATCATCGGGGAAGGTAGGGTCCAAGGGTCGTTGAAATACGAAGTATGGAAAGGAACGAACCTCACTGATGATGAAGACCTACTAGATATGGCATAAATGTGATGAATTGGTTCCATGAAATCAAAGGTACCCATGAGAGAGGAATACATTCCAACCACAATATCCTCAGTTGTTGGTGAAGAATTTTTTGTCACTGGTATCAAAGGTCCAACTAGGGCACTAGGACTAGCATGTGCAAAGGAAAACTGATCAATCGTCACTATTTTCCCTTCGTGAGGAAAACATAAAGTGCAAAAAAAAGATGACGTGACTGCGGTCATGGCATAAGTCCAATTACGCCCTAGCAATAAATTATATTCAAGGGGCGCATCAACCACCTTGACATCAACCTCCATTGTCTTTCCACCTAATTGGATAGGAAAAGAGAGAAGAATTTTGTGGGTTCAAAAAGAACATCCATCAAATGCAGACAACATAGTCATAGATTGAGAGAGAGTTGGAGAGCCAATAGTCAAAAGAAATATTTTTAATTTTTCTAAGATTTTGGACAGCAAACTCAAAGGATTTTCACTCGACTACGAGCTACTTATGATCTAAGTGAACTGCAAAAACTTATGAAATAAAAGACTTTTCCCTGGCTAATGATGCAGAAACACACTCTTCAACCAAACAAGAAAATGAAAAGAGATTTTTTTATTTTTATTTTAAATTCTAGTAAAGCACGAAAGGAAAAATATCGACAAGCAAAAACCAAGAAAAACAATTCTGACCTAATCACAGATCGCAAAGAATCAGATTAAATAAAAATCACACACTAGCAATTTTAAAAGAAAATGACTCTCACACTTGTCTAAAAACCGTGAAAATTCTTTTATTTTTCTGACAACTTTTTAAATGAGAAAAAGCAAGCTAAGGGTAAGATTAATCTTAAGCTACTGACTTCTCAGACAGAGATTCAAACACCTGAGAGGAATAATTCTTATCAAGGGAAAGGATGGATGCCTTACCCTCCACAATAAGTATCATGTACAAGCACGCGATTGTCACTTTTAAAGCACGTGTGCAAACGCACGCTGGATAGAGATAGAGGGTGTGTACATGCGGTCTGACTTTGTACAGGTCGCGTGTATATCTAAACTCTAAGAAAAAATGAAAACAGACAGCCCAAACCAAGAAGAGACCATTGATATTGATAACCAGGATCCCCTGAAGGCTTGGACACTCTTTCTAACAGAAAAACAAATAACGCAAGGAAAAAAAATGATAAGGAAAAAACAATCTGAGATAGAAATACTAGCAAACAAGACTCAGACAGAATTACAGAAAACCCCCTGAGAATGTGTGATTCTGACAGGGAAGAGGATGACTTCCTCTTAAGTTCTCTGAACTCTACACGCTACTGCTACTTCTACAGCTAGTGTTCACACGTGGGATGTAAGAGGGTAGGGTGCGGGTACACGCGTGCAGACCTTATGCAGGCCATGTGTACCTCTGTGGGTCCTAAGAAACATAGTTAAGCAAAAGACAGGGAAAGCTGGTATGGAAAACTAGACTCCCTGCTAGCTCAGACCTTACAAAAACTAAAAGAAAAAACAGGCAAGAAAAACTAGTCTGTAAAACTACCCAAAAAATAAATAAAATTCCAAGAACCCTAGAGAGTTTCCCCAGTATGGTCGTCGATTATGTTGTTTGGAAAATCTCCCTACAGACTAGCAAATAGAGTTCAGACTTTGCATGCAGATATGACCGAATAGAAATAACGTTCTACCTTCATCCCTAGATTTATATCCCCTTTTCTTAGTAAATGCATGGAAATATCAACCTACCTCGTTCCCGGCGTTTGATGTCGATCCTCCGTTGTGCTTGATTACTTGTTCGCAATACTCCTTCCAAAGCTAACCTGCATCCAAGACAAGCAACAACTATGCATGCATACTACATATATACTAACAGGTTAGAAATCCAAACATATACTGATCAAA
>ML859559.1:0-10906 GCA_009831015.1 Picea engelmannii | reverse complement strand
TGCGGTCATGGCATAAGTCCAATTACGCCCTAGCAATAAATTATATTCAAGGGGTGCATCAACCACCTCGACATCAACCTCCATTGTCTTTCCACCTAATTGGATAGGAAAAGCGAGAAGAATTTTGTGGGTTCAAAAAGAACATCCATCAAATGCAGTCAACATAGTCATAGATTGAGAGAGAGTTGGAGAGCCAATGGCTTTCCAATAGGTTAGGGACATCACACACGTTGCAACACCTTCACCAATTACAGTGTGCTTGATGGTATATTTCGTGTACTCCACATAGATTTGAAAGGCCACATGGTAAAGCAAGTGAGGATTAACATTCGTGACGTCAAACTTAATAACCTTTGATCCAAACGGGTCTAGAGATACTAATGCATATAACAAGGTGTTCCTCTATGAATGACACGTCTAGAGCACCTCCAAAGCCGACATCGCACAACGGGTTTGATCAGATCTTTGAAATCCTAATAGTTATGGGCAACTCTGGAATTAGGATTGTGGGAGGATAATTTCAGTACTCCTTTCGGAATACGAGGCGGAGGCTCTAGATTTTCATTCTGCAAAGTTGTTTCCAGAGGAAGGGGAGACTTTGGACCTGTAACAGTCTGTGAAGAAGCATAATCACAAGATCTAGTGGCTACATCAATCTAAGACTTTACCATATTAATGTAGATATGGTCACCTTCATGCGCTCGGGGGTTTTGATTCCCACTCAACGCATTTCTAGTGTTGGAGGAGCTCAAAGCCAGGTGTTGATTATGAGGAAACGGATTGGTCAGCACAGCGAGTGATTGAGATAAGAGCCTCAAGGCTTCCTCAAGTTTGGGGTACAAGTGGGTAAGGTGATCATCTTTACAAAGTTTACAAGGAAACTTAACCTTTCACTTTTTTTTCTTTCCCTCACCAGCATTATTATTTGATCTATCATTGTTAGTGTTGTCCTTGGATTTTTTGTTATTTCTCCCACCCTTACGATTATTACCTCTTCCTTTATTTCCATTCCCTTTCAGTTGTTGGTTACCATTTGGGTTTATCGATGACTGTACAAAATGCACATTTGTCGACTGATTGGGAGTGGATGACAAAGATGAAGTTGGTCCTAATACATACTGGCTTAGAGACAACTCCTTCAGTTGGTTTGTCACCAATCCCATAGACTTATCATTTTCATAGCCTATGATGCCATCGGCATGAGGCCCAGGATTTTGTCTAGGTTCATAATTCAACTGTGGTGTGTCTGGAAGAATATCATATAACATCCCAGATTGAGCATATATGAGGTCCAATTGTTGGGCTTTGAAAATATCTTCTTCCTCGGATGTTACTCTGAATGTAAAGACATCCTTCGAAATGTAAGGCAATAAGTACTTAAGGAACTATTCCAACAGGAACTCTGGAGGAATGTAGGCTTTAATCAACATATTTCATCTACGCTACTCTTGGATATGGTCTGAGATATGTGTGGCATTATCTTGGAGGAAGGTCGAAAAAATTTCTATGTCGGCATCATAACGAACCGGCAACTGGAAGTGGTTGAGAAAGGCCAAAATCGTCTAATTAACATTTTTGTATGTTCCCCCTGGTAGCTCAATGTACCATTTTTGTGCAACCCCCGTGAGGGTGTGTTGAAACAGTCTCAAATGAATAGAATCGTTGTTAAGAGAATTTGATGAGCACCAAAGATGAAAATTAGTAACATGATCACCTCGATCCTCGCCGGTCCTTCCCTCAAATTTTAGAATGTCTAAAGGAAGCTTGGTGGGGACGGGGGGGCATGACAGATCGTGATGCACCGAGTCATCCATTAATCTCAACAAATCTAGTAAATTAAGCGTGGCCAGAAAAGGGAGTTGGGATTGCGGCATCCGATCCCATGCTCTCGAGAAATATTGGTGTTGATGGATTGTAGAACATCCAGGGTTCTAGTATACACCATGGCCATGTCTAATAGGGTAATAGCCTCCTCCAAACTGATTCATAAGAGGTTGTATGGGCACCATACTTGTAGGGACGGCATAATGAGGGTTATAAACATTTCCCCCAGTTGGAGTGGCTCCAAGATGGGGGTTTCCCATAGCATGAGACTGACTCCCTCTGGGTGGAAATCCGGAGGTTAGAGGAGGATTCATCATAACAAATGTGTTCATCGAAATCAGAGTGGAGGAGCAAGGGGGAAAGGAAGGAATATAAGAAGTAGCTTGTTCGCCTGGTTGAGCACTCCATCCAGGAGAATTGAGACTAGGATTAGAACCAGAAGAAAAAGGAGGTTGGCTTCCAACTGTAGGATTCGTTTGGGGAATATGAGCTCCATCAAATGAGAGAGGAATATGCAGAGGAGCCATGCCCCCAGTTCCAAGACTAGGATTTTCATTATTCGTTGGAATGGAGGATGAAAGTTGTGATGTCATATTTGGCATACCAAAAGAGAAAGGGTTAGAGACCAAAGGTATGGACTGAGCATCATATCCAAGCATGCCAAAATGAGACCCGAAATGGTTCGTTACTATGGGTTGAGTAGCAACCACAAGCCGGATAGGATTAAGGACGGGACCCTTCGGCACAACAACCATGGTGGTTGAAGGAGTCAAAGGAGTCCCATTAACCACAGAAGGTATAGGAGTGAAGGGACTCATGTTTCCTTTTGAACTTGACTCATTACTCATAATTGTATAATCACAAGTTTGGTGGGTGGAGGTATGTGTACCATGTTTAATAACTTTACGCCTTTTATAAGGAAAAGACTCAAGATGCGATGGTAAATTTAACAAAGGGTGAGACATGTGAGGAAGTTGGTCTAGCTCCACGATGACTTGAGACTTGAGATATAAAAACAAATCCTAGGGCCAACTAACAATCAAAGAGCACACCAAAATTAAAATTAAAATGCCAAATGCACACAAACAAGATATAGTAGCTGAAAAGGGGCCTCCCTCACTACAGTAGGTATGTCTCTCCCAAGAGGGGCCTGAGACTCCCTTCAAAGTATTGGAGGTATCAGAATCCGTTAAAAGGTCCCTCGTGGGCTTAACAACGTAGTCGGTCAGATCCCCCCAGAGAGGTAATCCTCCATAAAGGTTGTGTGTTGTCCGACCCTTATCTGACTCAGGGTACCTGCAGAATAACCTTTGCAAGTAACCTCTGTGGATACCTATGTCAAGCAACTAGAGCCACCACGATATAACCAATGCGCAGGCAAACAGTCGTAAGTCAGGTCCACCGTATGGGCAGGGTAAAAAAGATCAAAATATTGAAAGCATTGCATCTCATGGAGGTAAAAGTACTACCAATACCCACAAATACAAATATATCCCCAGAAATATCTTTGATTCTAAGAAGGTATTAGAGAGTTATCTCTGCAACCAACTTTGCGCGACCTTGTGCTTGATTCTGGTGTGAGCGGCATGTCCTAATGTCACTAATTACACAATTGATTTCACCACTCCCTGGTCAGACACATATGTTTAGTTTAATAGCCTTGGATAATTTTAATCACAAAATCCTATTCCAAGGCCCTATATCCTATGCTTGTTTGTGTACTCTGAAAAATAAAATTATTTCTATTCATTTTTAATTAATCAATGTTACTTTTAATGGCTTTGTTTACTCAAGAGACATGGTTGTGAAACTGATGATATTATGACTCATCATATCAAAGAAATGAATATAAACATAATGCTAAGTCCTAATCTTAAATTCTCAAAAGATGGTAATCTTTTCAAATGAAACTTTCAACGCAATTTCTACAATTTCAATAAAATGCAATCTTCCTCGTATGTCAAGATCAATACTAAATAACCAAAAGAGAAAATGTCATAATGCAAAATGAGCAAAAAAAAATTGTGTTTTCGATATAAAGAAATGAAAATGAAAGGATTGAAAAGCAACTTGATATAT
This sequence comes from Picea engelmannii, assembly GCA_009831015.1. Classification (NCBI taxonomy): domain Eukaryota; kingdom Viridiplantae; phylum Streptophyta; class Pinopsida; order Pinales; family Pinaceae; genus Picea; species Picea engelmannii. Next base: position 7,003 of record ML859559.1, on the reverse strand, counting down.
AGACCCTACTGCAAGAAAAAAGAGACAATTCAAGCAGGATACCAAGAAACAAACGCTCATACCAAGATGCAAGTACAACTAATGAAAAATATGATAAGAAAGAATATCGCTTGAAAATTCAACAAGAAGAAGGTTTCCTATCACTCTGTAAGCACTCAACAGTTAGGGAATAAACCCAAGAAGACTCAGAAACCATCCAAACTCACCCAAAGCAAACACCAAACTCAGCCAGTAAGCCAAAACATTGATGTGCATGATTGTTTGAGAAAAACTCGCGTATGTATGTGCCCTATAGAAGGACAGTTCACGTATGTATGCGTATGTCAAGGGAAAACCCGCGTACAGGTAGTAAAACACTGTCAGGGCAAGGATGAGGCCAAGAAACTCAGATGTGAAGTAAAAATAAGTTTTCGAGTAATCAGGCGATAAGGAAACTCAGTCTAACAGAGAGCAAGTCAAGGAGAAAAACACTCCAAACCCCAAAACAGAAAATTCAATCCCTAGTATGGTTTCCAATTATGTTACGAGAAAAATATCTCTATGGCATGGGGTAAACCACAACAGACGGAATGACTGCATAAATCAACTCTAATCCCAAGTATGCTATATAAATGAAAATGATAACAAGACAAGATAAATATCCTACCTCGTCTGAAAGTTCGACAAAGACCATCGTTGAGCACATAACTCAAAGATTTATACCTGCAACTTGTCCTCAACAACCAAGATATGCAAGAATATGGTGATAATATATAATGTTATCATATAAAATAACATAATCCATTAACATACATGACAAATACGCCCATGGAATAATAATTCAAATATTTGCAAGATATCAATTGGACGAGAAAAGACTATTTATGTTAAAATAATCAACAGAAGTATACAAGTGAAAAAAATTTGTGTTGGCACATCTCGGAACCAAGAAACTAAGTCCCTTCCAGCTGGGCCTCCACCACTTCAATCCTCCACCAAAGGCAAGCTCATATAAAGGAGACAATAAGTTTCTCCATCAAATAAGGGAAGATCTTGGGGGTTGAACAATGAGTTTAGACTTTAAAAAGGGATGCAGACTCAATGTGAAGTGAAAATTTCTCCAGGGTATCTTTGCTCTCAAAATTTGAATTATCTCCTCTTCAACGGCTTGGATATGGCTCAATTTATATCCTTCAAATGGAACTGAAGGGTTGAGTCAGAACTTTTCCAGTATATGGAAGGTCAAGGATCATGGATCTCATGACGTGGCATGGAAACCCAACACAAATTTTGATTTTGAGCACCAATCTCGATTTACACGGGTTGTAGTAGTGCAACCTGCGTATACTCATGTTGTCTAACTAGTAGGGCACGTATATGTAGAAAAATATGTTTTTTTAGCTCTAGGAAGTACAAAAGGGGACTTCAAGTCTTCATAGGGAAATGGAAATGCCATCCAATCAAGTTGCATGGGGTGAGGAAAAAAAATTTATAACATCATTGTTATATATTTGGATGATATTACTGATTTTTCCAACTTTGATGATGAGAATTTGAAACATGTTTTTCAAAAGTGCATGAGGTTTGGTATTTCCTTGAATCCAAAGAAGTCAAATTTTACAATGCAAGAAGGGAAATTGTTAGGCCATGTGATATCAAAAGAGGGAATCAAAATAGATCCAAGCTGAGTAGCAGCAATTCAGAAAATAGACACTCCAGGGAATAAAAAGGAAGTGCAATCTTTTCTTCGAAGGGTGAAATTCCTAAGAAAGTTTATACCAAACCTTGTTGAAATTGTCAAGTTTATTACCTATATGTTGAGAAAAGATAATCAGGTTAAATGGACAGCTGAAGCAAAAGGTTCATTTGATGAAATAAAAAGAGCAATGACTGAAGCACTAGTATTAATTATCCCAGACTATTCAAAACATTTTATGATATTCTCCTTTGCCTCAAAGAATACAATTGCAGGAGTGTTGTTGCAGAAAAATGATCAGAATTTGGAGCAGCCTATTGCCTTTTATAACAGAGCATTGAGGGATTCAACATTAAATTATAACATCATGGAAAAGAAATCATATGCACTAGTGAAGGTATTGAAGGAGTTCAGGGTTTATATCTTGCATTCTCATGTTATTGCTTTTGTTACTAATAGTGCAGTCAAAGACATTTTAACTTGGCGAGATCATGAAGGTCGAAGAGGGAAATGGTTTGCAATTCTATTGGAGTATGATATAGATATAAATCCAACAAAATTGTTCAAAGGTCAAGGACTGGAAAAATTGATGGCTCAATCAAATTTTGATCTCCTGGGAATCAATTTCATTGCAGACCTTTCAGAAAACATGGATGCAGAACCAACACCTCAGGTATATCAAAATTTCCTTTCATCTCCATGGTATAGTGATATAATTTATATTTTTCAAAATTTACAAGCCCCACCAGAGTTGAGCAAGACTAAGGCTAGATTTTTTAAATTGAAAGTAGCAAAATTTTGTATCATAGATGGTTTTTTGTATTGGAATGATCCAGGAGGAGTTTTATTAAATTTTCTATTGGAAGATGAAGCACAATATACTATGAAATAATTTCATCAAGGTGATTGTGGAGGAAATCACTACTGGAATACTATTGTAAACAAAATTCTTAGCGTGGGTTTCTATTGGACCACAATATTTTCAAATGTGTATAAAGGAGTGACAGCTTGTCATAAATGTCAAATTTTTTAAGGAAAGAGGAAGTTGTTTCCATTACCTTTGAAGCCTATTTCAGTGGAGGTACCCTTCCAGCAGTGGGGTATTGACTTCATTGGTGAGATCCATCCAACATCTTTAGGTCAGCATAAGTGGATATTGACTGCTACAGACTATTTTACCAAATGGATTGAGGTTGTACCAACTAGACAAGCAACTGATTATGTGATAATTCAATTTTTAGAATAAAAAAAAAAAACAAAAAAACAAAAAAAACAAAAAAAAAAACATTTTTCCAGGTTTTGTTGTCCTAGGAGAATCATGATTCGCAACACAACAACTTTCAAATAAAAACTAATGACCAAATTCTGTGAATATTATAACATAATTCGTATTCATTCTACATCCTATTACCCTCAAGGTATTGGATTGGTTGAATCATCAAACAAAAGTTTAATAAGGATCATCAAGAAATTATTGCGGGAGAACAAAAAGGCTTGGCATAAAAAGTTGATATTTGCATTGTGGCTAGAGAGAATCAGCCTTAAAAATTCAATTGTAACCTCACCATTCCAGTTAGGGTATGGTACATAAGTGATTTTCCCTACTTATTTGGGACTACGAGTCATGAAGTTGTTGCAAGAACAAAAATCAAAGCCTTGTGACATTCAAAGGAGGATCAACCAGATTATTCATGTTCAAGAGATGAGAGAAGACGTGTATAAAAATGCTCAGTTGTTTCAGGAAAATATAAAGAAATTATTTGATAAAAGGACCAAAGTTGTTAATTTCTAGATTAATGATTTAGTGTTGAAGTGGGATGCTCGAAATGAGGAAAAAGGAAAACATGGGAAGTATGTTCATCTCTGGAAGGGACCATATAAGATTGGTGTTTATCATGGAAACAATGCCTACATTTTAGAGCAGTTGGATGGAGAATGTCTTGTTGGAGGTCCAGTCAATGGGAGATTCTTAAAACATTATCTAACTTGAAAGAAACTTGATATATTCATTTCATTGTAAATATTTGTTTTATTGTCAAAATTTGTAGCTGTGGATGACACTCTGAAGAATTTGGAGCCCGAGGTGAAGGCCCTATGATTCAAAAGGGTGATTTAAGTTCAGCTTGTATGTAAATAAGTCTGAATAGTTCAAATTTGTATGATTTTTTATGTAGTTTTCACTCTCAGAATAAGCCCAATGGATAAGGAACTGGTATGCTTGTTCTTTTCCACCTCACAGGGAGGATAGCATCCCCATTGGAGCCCATGTTAGTATGTGTAAATTTACAAAGTCAAAACATTTGGTTTTACTGTTGAGTCGTGTGGTCATGTCTTGGTCTTTAAAGAACATGTGTCAAGGTCCTAGGGTTAGTGTTCCATGAAAACAAAATTGGGTTCATTCACTTATGAATCAATTTTGGTTTAACTGCGTCATGTCTAGGGGAATTAGAGCATCATCTCAAGTCATAGGTGAGTGGTTAGTATTATTCAAGGTCAAGTCAGTTTGTCACATTACTATCCCATAGTCCTTTATCATCATTTGAAAAGGGTGAGTCTTAAAGTTATTACTTCATGTCTTTAAAAGAGTCATGGGAGCATGATATCACATGTACAAAAGGTTACTTGAAATTTCCAATCCAAATTGTACCTTTAAGGGACTTGTGACCAATCAGTTTAAATTTGTTGCAGAACCTCCTAGCATTTCGTAATGACTAACTGTCGATGTTAAATCACTACAAAAATACCCTATCTCCATGATGGTCAGTAAATCATGGGGGTAAGGCCATGGGAGTAAGTGTTTTCCTTGTCAATCATATTTATAGGTTTAGGTATATTTCCTTTTTTTTAATCGTCAAAATTCTAGTTTGTTGTGAAAGTTCCAGTTTGCTACGAAAATGCAATTTGCTACAAAAATACATGTTTGTTGCAAAAGTTCAATCTGTTGCGAAATTTTAAAGTCATGTATCATCCTTGGACGCCATTGAAGCTTTGTTTTATTCTACATATTTATTAGTTTCTTTACCCATATATTCCATCAAAACTTCTTTATCTTTATCTTTTGCTAAATTCTTGTTTGTTGCAAAATTTCTATCCAATTTGTTGTGAAATTCCTTGTTGCTAAAGCCCAGTCTCATGAATAAACCCTAACGCTCTAGGATTTCCTACATGATGTTTAAATATTTCTACCCCTACACCCACCATATTAATATCACTCTCCACCAACATCCATGTAACATGATAAGCATGACAAGCAAAAGAAGAAGATATACAAGGGAGGTGATATAGTGAGGTTCAAATCCCAGGGTCTGCAATTGTTGATTCAAATCCCATATTCAAATAATATTTTCAAATAGTAGGATGTCTAACCTTCTATGAAAAGTTGAAGGGAGGTCACATGGAGGTAGCCAAGCAATTTCCTTGAATTTTGATGGAGTCAAAATAAGAGTTGGATCACTGGAATTTTGGGTCATAGAGCAGACAATTCCAACAGCTACAGAAATTCCCTTGCAAGGTGAGAGGTGGTTTAAGGGGATAGCCTTGGGTTATTCATGCTGTAATGATTATTTTAAGCCAGAATATTAGAATGAAAACTTGTCGAAAGGGATTCCAAGGAACCATATTCTATAACACCATGACAAGTTGTTGCAAGTAATCCAGAGATATTTCATTTGTGAGGGGCGTTTCAACATGGTTTACCTGTACCATATCATACTACTCATGCATTTCACAGGTAAGAAATCTCTAAATATTCCATATTATATTTGTAGAATCTTGGGGAATATGGATGACAAAGTACAAGCAACGTCTAAGCAAGTTGAACCTAGTCTCTTTCATTTTAGTCTTATCAAACTTTTAGTCCTTGAGGAGCTTAAGAAGAAAAAAATGGAGAATGGAGTTCCTTTTTGTCTACATCAAGGTTTTGTGCAGATACCACTAGTTCTCCACCATCTAAGGGAAATACCCCTTCCACAAATGATAAAGCATCTCCTAGCAGTTTAAAAATAAAAAGAGTAAATAATAAAGAACAAGAGCTTGTTGTAATTGAAACCCTTGAGACTACAGCCATATTTTCTCTCAACAAAGGATCCAAGGAGAAGGAAAATGGTAAAGAGAAATTAAAATAGGGTATAAATACAACTGTAAACATTGAAGAAACCTTGACAGTAAGAGAAGTGAGATGAAAGGAATAAAACTTATTTTCACTCCTTAAACAGTTGAAATAGAAAAACCCAAGAGACCCTAACTAGGTCAGCTGTAAAGAAACTAATCTTTGTAGATGAGGCTTCTCCCTGTCATAAAGATGAGGATATTTTGGAAGTCCAACCTCCACCAAGTAAAAACGTGATGTTCAATCCAGAAGTACTTGACAAAGAAAATTTTAGCAGACCATTGACTAGATCAGCAGCAAGGAGACAAACTCATGATGAAGAGACCAGACCTAAGATACATGTTCAGTGTGTTGCTGAAAAAGTTGTTGAAGCTCAATATCCTTAAAAAGAAGATAACATAAAAATTGAAATACTCAGGAAACAGTTAAAGGAAGCTCATGTTGTGATTATACAACTAAGGGAAGAAAATAGTCAAATGAAAAGAAAGATAGAACACTTGGATTTGTGTGAAGGAGCCTTGGAAAACAGCAAGAGGATGGTTATGAGATCTTTGCCCCTACACAAACAAGTAAAAAACTTATACAAACAGAATAAAACATTATAGGAAAAGGATAGGTTGAGGAAGGAAAAAATGGCAAAGAAGAATCTGGATTTGTTGGCTAAAGTGGAAATGGAATGATTTGGTAATACTCAAGATATATCATGTTTTTTGTTTTTTGTGAGGTCTGCTAAATTTTAGAGATACTAGATCAAGCCTGGAGAAGTTTTGCAACATCGGCAACAGGAATAGAGATTTCAGAGCAATTTTACCAAATTTGATGTGAAACTGCTAAAACAAAGATGTTGCAGCAAGTCTCTTGGTCGTTGTGAAATCTCATAGTCAACCCATGTCAAAGCATATTCAGTGGTCAGATGTGATGAGTTTCTCAATTCATCATCAGGATTGAAAGTTAAACTATTTTTCCATGAAAGATATGTAATCGAAATATGTTATGGTTGTGTGAGTTGGTTAAGAATTTAAACCCTAAAATATATGAGTCAGTGGAAAATAGTTAGTAATCAGTTGTAACTCCTTCTAGAATGAGAAACCCTAAATATTCTGACTCTATTGAGTTAGAATGTAATGTAATTCTATATATGGTGAAGGAAACGAGGGCGAAAAGGTTTAGGACTTGAGGAAAAAACTTCTTGGACATTGTGTACTCAATTTTTGTGTTAA
>ML859557.1:15062-25420 GCA_009831015.1 Picea engelmannii | reverse complement strand
CAGCAAGAAATTAATGGCGAAGATGTGGTGGGAAATGGTGAGATAAATGGCAATGTGGTAAATAGTTCTGATGTGAAGTCATTAAGATTATGACTGCCAGTAACCAGTGAAAATGATAATCACAGTTCAGACTCAAAATGGGAAAGAGAATGTTGGTTCAGAACATTTAAATGAGAAGACATGGGAAATAGATCAATCCAATAGAGTTGAATCAAAGAAACATGATTCAGAAATAATCCATGTTGATAGCCGAGGTGTTTTAATTGTTGGTTCTGTAAATTGCTAGTAAAATAATTGATAATTCGTTTTTCTTTTGCAGGAATGCAAAACCATGGTGGTTATGCAACGATGGTGTCACCGAATTTATTAAAAGGGATCAAGATCACGGCACCAAATCGTTTTAGATCATCCACTCAGCCTTTCAAGTGCATTATGGGAATATATTAGAAGCATTTGTCTTGGTTATAGTGTTCCTATTGGAATGAAGTCAAAGAGCAATGAAATTTTTATTCATCCCACCAAATCGCAAAAGTTGCCAGAGATGATTTGGGTGAGAAATATCTATCGTGCTACCTAGTATTGAATGTTTAGGCAGGTGGATTGTAGGTCGTCCGATCCAAAAACAATTTAAGTCCGACAGTTTATCCACCTACCTAATCATTCAATGCTGCTTAGCAAGCTGGATATTGACCGCCATCTGAAATGTCCCAGTAGAAAGTGGTTGATTTAATTCTATCCAATGATCTCAGGCATCAATTTATACTAAAGATACAAAATATGTTGCATCACATTAAAGTACCAAGTCATAAAAAGCATAAAATCTCTAGTTTTTAGTTATGAAATCATTCTTTGGCGTCAATTTTTCAATTCACCGCCTTCACTATAATAGCTGACTTCTTCCACTAGGAGTGAAATCATTTTTCTCAGCTTCCAATATCCAACCTGCTAAGTAGCATTGAATGATTATGCAGACGGATTATCCATCTGATCATAGAATTGGCCACAATAACTTTATTTAATGTTGTCAAATACAAGATACAAAATATGTTGCATCACATTAAAGTACCATGTCATAAATGGTAGAATTGCAAATGCGGAAAACACAATTCACATATGATAATTAACAATCACATGGATTTCATGCGGTTCACCCAAACGTTGGTCAGATCATGGAGATTACAGCAGCTTTGCAAGTTCTCTCACTCCTCTCACTCTGTCGTATATGCCTCTACGGGCTTACAAGAATTTATATACATTTACACAAGAAACCGATTATTAAATGCACTCATATCAATATTCTAACTTGGTCTATTTTAGTTGCAACCAACGTAGAATAATAGGATCCAAATCCATCCTTGAAGGAATTCGTTGTCACCAAATCCCAGCAATCTCCACCTTGACAACAATTAACCTGATACCTTGCTCCTTCCTTTTGTTTATCACCTTTTATGCAAGCCAAGAGAATTCAAGCACCACTACAACTTCTCTAATAAAATTGGTTTCAAGATCTTGCCTGTGTGACTTGCATGAGTTTGGATTTCCTGAGGGGTCACTCCACCTCCAACATGTCTTCCACAACTATGTTGTGAGACATATTTAGTGATAAATCTCCTCTTATACAAAACACTTATAAAATATACATTACAATTATCACAGACCATCTCAGTGTAACCATTATAAGTGACATTTGTGCTTCTCAAACGCTAAAGCACCCATTTCACTGCAACACCTAAATCTACCATGTATCTAACAACATCATTAGCATGTGAAACATTTGGTCTTAACAATTCATCACATACAACAGACCTCCTACTGAACTTACACAACACATAACATTTTCTTCTTTATAGACAGGACCTATGCTTGAAGAAAACTTGTAATGGAAAGCAAGAGGGATAAAAATTGGTTTTACAATGTTCATACTAAACTCCAACCACAACTTACCATTGCCATCTCTGTGTACTTCCATTCCCATAATTTGTTTTGATGCTCCTTGATCCCTCATCTGAATTGTCGTGTCCACCTGAGTCATTTTCTTACTGATTTTATCCATGCTTCGGCTTGCATAGAGCATATCATCAACAAATAACATCAAGATTGTGAATGTACTATAAACTGTATAGTCATTCCTACCCTTTAAAAAATTTCGACTCACTATGAAGGGTTCAAACCTCTTGTATATTTGTCTAGGTACCAATAGGCCATACAATGAATTATCTAGCATGAAAACAAATTTACTGTTGTGATCTTAAATCAACCCTTTTGGTTGTTCCATACATACTATATCTCTATCAATGATGACCTTGTGAGAAGTAGAATCCCACACACAACATCCCTTTATACCACCATCATAACTTGCAGAGATATAAAACAAGCAGGAATGCAGAAACAAAGATTTTAAGTCTGGAAATGATTTACCGCTTACCAGTACCTGCAATTCTTTCTTGGTCTTATGACCTTGATGCTTCTGCCATAAACAAGAAGATACATCTGTCACTTCAGATGCCACTTCAGTACTCCCTTCCATCTTATAAAGGTTATCATCCTTTGTTGCCTTCATCACTACTAAACTACCTTTCGACAATGTGAGTGCTCCACCTTGACCTGTATACTTATATCCATAAGAATCCAACACTCCCAATGAAATCAAATTTGATTTAAGCTCAGGTACATATCTAACATATGTTAATTCCTTAACAATACCATCGAGCATCCTGATTCTAATACTGCCAACCCCAACAATTTTACAGGGAATACCATTTCCCATAAACATTACACCCTCATCAACAGATTGGTAAGAAATGAACCAATTTCTATGTGAGCACATGTGGTGGGAGGCACCTGAATCTAACTGTCATTCTTCTTAATATTGTAAATTACTAGAAACAGATAAAAATTGATCAGTCATACCTGAATTTGTTACAGCGAAATTTGCTTCCTTCGTAGAGTTTTCCTCAGATTCCTTTTACTTCCATCAATCTTTCTTGAGATGTCCTGTTTTTCCATAGTGCCATCATTTTTCTTTACCCTTTCTGTTTCTTGACTTAGATCGAGAAAAACTTCTTTCATTCTGCTCTTTAGTTCGACCTCTGACCAGCATCGCCTCTGAAGTTGAGGTTTCTTGACTAGATTTTCTCCTCATCTCCACAGCCAACAAAGCTCCCACAACAGAGTCATAATTTAAAAAATCTATTGAGCTAAAGCTAATAGAGGTGACTAGATTATCCCAAGACTTAGGCAATGAACACAATAGTGTAATGGCCTTATCTTCATCTTCGAATTTAACTTCCATATTAGTCAATTGAACTATAAGGGTATTGAAGGTATTTAAATGGTCAACAAATTTTGTACCTTCTTTCATCCACAAACTGTACAATTGTCTCTTCAAGTAGAGTTTGCTTGTCAAGGACTTCATCATATATAGACTTTCCAACTTGCTCCATAAACCTAATGTTGTATCTTCTCCTACGATATTAAACAGAACATCATCCGCCAGACATAAACGAATGGTACTAAGAGTTTTGCATCCAGATCTTCCCATTCCTCATTTTTCATAGTCGTTGGTTTCTTTGTCTTTCCTACCAATGCTTTTTGCAACCCTTGTCACACTAGTAAATCCCACATCTTGAGCTTCCAGAGTTCAAAGTTGTTTTTACAGCCGAAATTTTCAACTTCAAACTTTAAACTCTGCATCTTAACCATTAGAACAAAATCTCCTAATGCCCAAATCACTGCTTATAATAACCAAGGCCCTTTAAAAAATAATGTGGAGGAAAAATGGTATAGACACCACAAGGTTTAATAAAAGGTTTAATAAAAAATCCTTTTACCAAACTCTCCTTTTATTTAAAATAAAAAACACCTTTTTAAAACCTCCACCTTTTAAATATTATATTTAATCCCAAATATAATAAACCTTTACTCAATTAAAAAACTTTTTTACTTCATCCACCCACGTGACTTGCAATGTTCACCCTTTTAAACAAGGAAATTCAATTTTTGAAAAACTCAAAAAATTCTCGTGACTTTAAAAATATGACCTTTTAAAACATGTGAATTTTGAAAGGAGATCGTGATTTTGTTTTTAAAATGAATAGTTGCGCCTCCCGATGCAGCTGGAGTGCGGCTATATTAAAGGGTCATCGCACTGTACCGCATGGCTGGACCACAATGATTTGAGGATTTTAACTGTGGGAGAAATCTAGCTAATAAGATGCCGCACCCTTCGAGAGGAGGGACTTGTGACGATGTAGAAATCGACGCACCTCACATAGATGTTGTTGCTCCTCCGAAATTTGACACCCTTGACACCCTCTCCTCAAACCATGTCTAATACCACTTGTTAGAATTGCAAATGCGAAAAACACAATTCACATATGATAATTAACAATCACACAGATAAGAAACACAGGGATCTCACGTAGTTCACCCAAACGTTGGGCTACGTCCACCAAGCATAGGCATCGGTTGTCTTATTATTCAGATCATGGAGATTACAGCAGACTTGCAAGTTCTCTCACTCCTCTCACTCTGTCTTATATGCCTCTATGGGCTTACATGAATTTATATACATTTACACAAGAAACTGATTATTAAATGCACTCCTATCCATATTCTAACTTGGTCTATTTTAGTTGCAACCAACGCAGAATAATAGGATCCAAATCCATCCTTGGAGGAATTCGTTGTCACCAAATCCCAACAATAAAAAGCATAAAATCTCTGGTTTTTAGTTATGAAATCATTCTTCCAGATCCGATGTGATTAGGGTTTTTTGAGGACATGTCATTTTATGAGAAAAGTGGCCACTACAGTTATAAGAGGCATATACCTTCAAAAGCAAGATGACAGCTCACGTTTTCACTAAAAATATGCCACGAATTTGCAATCTAGAAATGTCGTTGCGATGCACATAAAAACGCCATGAATTTGTAAAATATCCAATCATCATATCTCAGCTGATTTGGATAATATTACAATCCTTGTTGAGTATATCAATGAAGAAAACCACTACTTAATTGAGTGAAATATTTACTGGAAAAAAGGTAGAACCACGAGGTTGCAATAAACATCACTAACTAGATTCTTGCATGATTTTTGTTCCAGAAAAAGTAATTAATTTGCAGATGTCAGATTGTAAATGGATAGAACTAGATCGTGGGTGCTCTGAGTGGAAGAAGATCGCATGGATAAGAGAAACCTGAAATACCATGTGTTTGTGTGGGAACTTTTTCTGAAATTAATTAGAATTTGTTATTTTTAGCAAGTTTTAATTTACTCTTGGAAAACTGTTGTTAGCATTTGTAATTGAATTAAAGAAGATTACTAACATTTTCATTTATGTTAGATGTTTATGAGTCTTTTTTCTTTCAATTATTATTAATTCTCTGATAATTACATGATGCTCTTCCATTAGTTTAAGACTTGTTGTTTTCATGAATGATTATTTTTATTATTTTCTAGAAATAATCACATGTTCTTGAAACAATGATATAGTTGAGAGAATTCTTTTTTTAAATCTTGATATTTATTCTCTTCTTACACTTGATATATGTTAGCCAACAAAGATTTACATTTCAGTCATTCAATTCCTTGAAGGTTGTTAATGAATTCATAGAATTTGGTAACAAATTTCAATAAGTTTTTTGTCTTACACTTTGATGTGTTCTAAAGATTCTAGATTGTCTATTTGGTTATCATTAAGTTGTAGATACTAATGTTATATCTATTCTTAGAAACAATCATTGACATATTCAAATTATTCTTGAAGTATATAATTCCTTCTAATTCTTCAAGAATCTGTCATCTTTATCAAAATATCTTAGTTTTGCTCTCATTTTTGAGATATGAATAATGTGTTATTGATATTTTCCTTTACAAACATAAGTTAGAAAAGAATCAATCCCAAATAAAGAAAGTCTCTTTTCGAAGAGAACTATTTGAGTGGAAAATCGAGCCCACAAAATCAGTTGGAAACTACCATCCCAAACGAAAACTCACCTAATTGGTGCTTGTGATCGGGTAGTTTTCCCCTGTTGAGGGAAGTAATTTCCCGCCTGTCAACATCCTGTTGACGGACGAAAATGACCATCCATCAATTGGAAGAACGAGTCTGGTCCGGGGTTGTCTAAATAACCCAAGCCGTTTGGTATAACTCGTTCTGACGGGTTTAATGGCTCCATTAGTCAATCTAAGAATCCTAAAAGAGAGAAATAACTAACTAATTACTAAACACTATATATATGTACATATGCTCTAATGTAACTCTAGTAGTTATATTTAAGCAGAAGATATACAAGTCTCATTTATTTACATGATTTACAAGATGCAATTTTTAATCGAAACTTATAAAAATTAATGGAAAAATGATTACTTCTAGGAAGCAGATAAAGAAAGCACATAAAAATATTTATTGTTTTTCTTTTATAAATTTAAAGAATCTTGCAAAAAATTTAATGAAACATGAACATGTGGATAGTCAAAGCTGAACCATACATTCATTGTTTCATTCATAAACAACTTAACTAAATAACACACATAATAACTTGTCGCTAATCGACAAAACTAGTATTTATCTTTCTGTGTTGTATGAGCTCCTGCCTGTACTGTTGTTAAGGGAAACCTATAACAGAACAATACTAGGACTTCCAGAATACATTCAAAGAAGTATTTGATATTGGAGTAAATTAATAGCAACAGGAAGACAACTAATTAAAAATTGTGTGATCTTAAGATAATCAATATTTAAGAACGAAAGAAAACTCAATTCTGGGTATTGATATTATCCATCATTTAACATTAGAAATAAATTCCATAATAATCAAATGATTGATTGATCACACATAAAAAAAATGGAATAAGAAATTATGGGCAGCATATAACATTTAACAGTATGAAAACACCATATGATTGACAAGCTAAAGCTAAAATCAACCGTTATAACATTCTCATAATATAACAATAATGAAAGAATAAAATGGAATAAGTATCACCCAGGTCTAAAGCCAAAGATGAATTATTTTTCCATATTCTTTCTCAAAATCGCATGCCCATATTGTAGTCATGGAAGAATTGTTTTGGATAATAAACTCTTAAAGATTGGAAAAATTAATATATAAATAATAATAATTAACCATGTATTGATAAAAAAGACTAAAGCTATTTAAATCAATGCATAATCAATTATTGAAAGAATATGAAAATATTATATGAAAATAAAATCATTTTACTTAAAGGACAAAAGCCATTAAGCAACCTAGAATTCCATATTCTTCTTTAAAAATACTCGTCCATTCTCCCAAAGCTTCCATCCATCCATTACTCCATTTGAAAAGAAATAAAAAATTTTACAAAAGAAATAATATACAAAAGAGAAAGGATTAAAATCCTCCTCTCCAATTCTTGGATCTCCGTGGCTCTAATCTTTCTCATATATTTATAAAATGAATGAGTGTCACTATTAATTTCCGCCACCTGAAATTTGTCTCTAAAAGAGACCCAAGTATCTCTCAAATCGTGCATTTGTTTGGGAAAATCTCTATGCGGAAGGTAAATGGGTCCATTTTGGTTCTGGGTTTTCAACCGTTTCTCCAAATTCCTCACGGTTTGGTTGTAATCATTCCTGCAAAATCGTGTGTCTGATCTTGACGTCTTTCCAAATTTTATCTGTTGTTGCTCATAAAATTATTTGTAGCAATCCAATATTATTTTCGGATCAATCATCTTGAACGTATTTGGATAATAAAATCAAGCCATGATCAGATCGGTATCAAATATTTGATAATAGAAACATGTGAAACAAAAAGAAACCTAAATTAATAACCTAAAAATTGAGAATAAAACAAAATCTAGAACAATAAAATAAAAAATGAATTTAAACTAACTATAAGTTCTAAACAAACATTGTTTAAAATAATCATAAAATTCTAGAAGCTCCAAGTTAATGGAGAAGAGAAAAATATTAATTTTGGTTTTTTACAAAATCAAACAAATGATCGATAATTATTTTTTATTTTTTATTATTATTATGAGATGCAAAATGAAAAAAGAATTTAATTAATTAATATCACCAAATGATTTTATGAAAATGAAAAACCAACCAAGATAAAATTTGATGAAGTATTGAACACATTATTCAAAATAATCAAACTTGCTAATGAGCAAAAGAATGAACACATAATTATAATTTAAACGAAAGTAAACATTTGATAAAAATTAACGTTTTTGTTTAAATTGAGATTTTTATGCTCGTTTCTAACTTTTGACATATACTCTTACAATGAATGTTTCATACTATAGTGAATGTCTTAAGTTTGTCTCAAAGCAAGCCAATGCATAAAACTATTTGAAAAGGTTGATTCTGTAGCTCATTTTAATTATCAAGATTCTACTAGGGGCCCTTTAAATTTTGTAAAAATATAGGGGGAGTTGTTGGGGCCCAACAAATGGTGAATTACTGGATGAAGCAGTTATCTCTGATCTGGTAAGATTTCATCTCAGGAAGAAAATAATAAGACTGATAAAAGGATTTAAGCTCGCTGAAATAAATTCACTCTAAGACCATATGGTATTAGGATAAGCTCAATGTTATAACCAGACAATAGAATTTTCTTTGCAGAAGATTATGACCGGAAATAATGTCTTAATCAAAGAGTCACGATGTTTATAAAAGAACTTCAATACTGTTGACAGAGCCACTGCTGCCAGTAGGCGTCCATAGCCTCAACAGGGATGTCATTTAACCCACTCAAATGCTTTAATCTCATCCAATAGTTGTATCCACATGATGTATACTTCCATAAAAGCTAATTTAAAAACATATACCTACTACCTCTCGACCCGACATTGCTTCGTTGCTAGCAGGCCTGTTCAGTACCCCGACGAAGTTGTCTTGGTATCATGTGTGCATTTACCCGCTGCCAGCGAGCCTGTTCAGTACCCCAACGGGTTTACACACACTTCCCACACATAAGTGCTTTCAACTCTCTTATGCCACTTTTAAATAATAATACAATTATAGATTTCTTTATGACAAAGAGAGTGGGGTGATACTGGAGGTTAATTGCAATACAGGTAAATAGTTGACCATGTAATTTTTTTGCTTTCAAAACTGGAAGTTTTATCATGGTTTAGAGATTTTATATTTCATTTAAGAAATCATCTAGAGAATGGGGAAGAACTTAAAAGTGATTCCTTAAGAATATGGACGGCGTAAAAAGTTTAAAGATCATCGTAATTCTCAAAGATTTAAACTATATCTCTGGTGTAATACTCTAGCAAAGATAATTTGAGGACAAAATGAGATTGACAATTGACTTAAAAATCAATTGTCTAAGCTATATTTTAATATCAGGACCTCTTTGAACTATTTCAATTCGTTTGAAAAACACAAGTCTTAAAATAAATGCTTCCTTCGACAATAGTTCTTTGATCAGAAATATATTGATTCAAAAAGACAGATAAGAAGGAAATTCATTCAAAGCAATCAAAGAAAACAAAAAACACACAACAAACCAAATCAAATTTTATTAATGGGATTCAAAATCAGAAGTACACAAAATCAAAACAACAAAATAAAACTTTTAGGAAATGATTTTGGCCAAAGATAAACTTGAGTTTTTGTATCCACTATCATCTCACTGTAAAATAAAGGAAGAACTAAATCATATAAAATATCATGTGCGAGCAAGTTCTTTTCTTAAGATAGTGATGCATGAGATGCTACTTTGACCAAGCATTATTATTAAAAATAAAAGAGACTAAAAATAGAAAAATCCTCATTAAGATGAGTGCAGTCCTACCCATGGCACCTTGGGTCAGGGTTGAATTGATAGTTCAAATTTACTTATCTCTTTACTTTTCATTTAAAATTTTCATAATGATACTGCGTTTTCAAAAAGGAATATTCAATGAAAAGCAAAGAGAAAAAGATTTAAAGTGGACTTCCCTGACAACATTCATATTATGGTTCTCTTGGTGTGCCCACTTGTGTTCATAACTGTATTATTACAAAAAGAAATATTGAGAAATAAAACTAAAGGAAACCTACTCCTAAACCTACTCTAACTACTAAATAGATAAAAATGCTAAGTAAAATTGTATTTCCAATGCAGCCACAAGAGCATCTTCATTCCTGCAAGGCATAGAAAGTCGAAAATCAGAATAAAAGAATGTAGTATTTGCAGATACAAAATAAATATGCCATGCTTACCTCCTATATATTCTTTTAAAAACAAAACAAGCACGACCTTACCATTATTTTGAAACTTCTTGATGTATGAATCCTCCAACCATTCTGCAATTTGGTCGTGATATGGGTCATAATGACATGGAAGAGTGTAAGTAAGTTTGAAAAAATT